>JAVXUL010000020.1:7233814-7262781 GCA_035590515.1 Trichilia minutiflora
ATAATTTTTTTATTAATAAATATAAAGTTTATACAAGATCATAAGCCCTGAAATCGATAACACGAATGGTTTCTAGGATATACAAACTAACACATTTAATAAGTCAATCATAGATCTCTGAAGAAACCACAAACATTTTTCAAATCTCATTTAGAGAAAAAAAAATTCATTCAATCAATAACCGATCACCCTTCTAAGTTTATGAGGCCATTTATAGTCTTAAAAGAAAAATCTAATCCTAAAAAGAATAGAAAGAAATCTTAGAGTTTTATATATTTAGACCCAATTAGTAATTGGGTCAAGTCATCATAAATTTATAATCTAAAACAAACTAATTAAAACTAAAAAAATTGAGCCCTAATTAACATATAACTAATTAGAAACTCTAATATTAGGCTTAAACTTAATCTTCATATGTCCCAATAAAATAGATTAGCATTTGTTCTTCAATTAAAACTCCTCTCTAGATCCATGCATATGTCGTTAATTCTTGATCCACAATTTCTTACACGAATTCTTGAAATACTTTCTTAAGTTTTTTGCTCTTGAAATGTTTAATAGATTCATGTGACACAATTATATCTATCAGCTTGTCCGTTCTACGTTCATCCTTCTTATGTATATTATTACTTATATCATCTTGTGTCTTAATTTTTCTATTTAAAATTCTTTAAGTCCTTTTTTATTGACTTAATTAAATCAATTATTTTATTATTATTAAAATATAAATTTATTTGATTCTAAAATCAATAAATATATCTTTTATTACTATATTATTAAAATAGCATATATTTTATAAATTTGCTAAAAAAATACTATAACTTTTAAATGTTTTATTAAAAAATTCCAATTTAATGTAAATTCTTAATTACCCTCTTGGCATGAGAGTAAATTATTTTATTATTGAAAATAAATCCTATCATAATTTGGGACATAGACTTTCAAACAATATTATATTAGTATATATATAAATTTTTAATAGACAATAACTCGGATGTATTTCAATATTAAAAAAAAAATCTTAATAATCATGCTATAATTTTTAATAAAATTAAGTAAAATTAATTCAATTTTAATTGATTTAAACCATAAATTTGTTGGCATATAAGGGTGATTCGAAAGGTCAGAAAAAGACAAAATGATAAGATTATGGCCCGATTTTGAAAACAATACTGCCAAAATTGTAATTGGTCCTTAAAGGATCTGATTACAAATTTGTTCGTCTGTATAACGACATGACTTAGCGTAAAGCAGCCTGGCCCATATTATTTTTAAATAATTAAATAAATTTAATTAATTAAAAATAGTATGTGAACAGTCCGATTTGTAAACGTACGGATGATAAGATATGCAAGCCATCAATAAGGGGACCCATCTCACCACCTAACTCACATACTTTCAAACGACAATCTCTAGTGGGTTCTTAGAGGTGCTTATCCCAACAGTGCTTCGTGACGTAACTTTTTATTTATTTTTTTTTTTTCGGTTTCGTTTCATATTCTGAACATGGTTGATATTATATCACAAGCTTCTATATAATTTTTAAAATAAAATTATATAAAATATTTAATAATATTAATTTTATTAAAATATATTTATTTTAAAATTAATATTAATATTTTTACATCTAACTTATCATGATTATCATATTGCGCATAAATTTTTCATATAATCCCATATATACTAATAATAATATATTATTATTATTATTATTATTATTATTATACAATAATATATAATTTATAATATAATTATATCAAATTCATATTATATTAAAAGCATTATATTAAATATTTTTATTTTTTTATGTAAACACAAAGAAATTACTACAACATTGAATAAAGCCTTATCACAACATTAAATATGGTTGAAATCAAACTTTCTTAATTAAAAATTATTTATTTTTTTTATATATAAAAAATTTTAATTTATTAAATTAAATAAATATATTAATTAAATTGATCTATCATTATTTATTGATAGGATAATTTAAATAAAATTTACGATTTGATTTTAATCTATCGTCACTTAATAGAAAAACAATTCAGATAAAATTTATTACCTAACCTTTTATACATTTTATAAAAAAAAAATTAAAATAAGAATCGAACATTTTGAGGAGGTTATTAATTAATTAAAAATTATAATTATTAATAAAAATAAAATTTTACTTTTTTATATTTTAACAACATAGAGCCTTAACACTAAGTGAGTGCACGGAGGTCTTCATCGTATGACACCGAAGATTGATCAGTCACATATTTTATTTTTTTAATTATTCATATAATTGACGATCGATTTCAAAATTGATTACGGTTATCATAACCAATCTAAATATTTATTAATTATTTATTAAATATTTAATTATTTAATTTCGTTCACTAATTATGTCTTTTAATAATCCCTAAGGTAAGAAATGATGATTTGAAAAGAATAAAGAGTTCGATTTGTTGGATCTTTGAAAAACCGTTGGCTAATAAATTGCCTCCATATTTCTCGAAGCGACGAGTATCTGTTCTTGATGTTAATTAACACAAAAATATTATTAAAATATTCTTCCAATTATTGAAGAATGGAAGTCTCAATGGACCATCCGACAATGGTGATTGGTGATTCGAGTTTCCAGAATAAATATTTTAGTTATATTAATTTTAAAAATATTAATAAAATAAATATAATAAAACATTATTAGTAATATTTATATCATATTAATAATACATTATTTTTAATATATTATATTTATTTTATATTTGATTACATATTAGAATTAAATAAAATTATATTTATTTTATAACATATTAATAATACAATATTTATTAATATATTATAACTAAATTACATACTCATTTGTTTCCATAGGATAAGTCAAATATTTTTTTTTAATTACCTTCGTTAATTAGTTGATGTTTGTTTAAAAGAAAAAGCTATCAGGGTTTGATGGCTTTGAGCATATTTGAGAAAAATTATTTTCTATAACTATAATACATGTATGCTAAATTATACTACAAGCATTTAAAAATATATATATTAAATGAATACGTTGTAAATGATATTTCTCCTATTACAATATGCTAAATTGAAAATCTTTCTAAGATTATTTCAAAATTAACTAAACCCCATTAATTATAAAGATATTATTGTGTCTGATAAAAAGGAATGACATAATAATATATGTTAATTAATTAATGTTATCTAAGTATAATGTCATGCCATTAAATGGAGAATTTGATGAATTGATCTTGATACATTTGGATATTTAAATCATAAGAAATCAAGCATATGATGACTCGTTCTAGTGGAAATCCATGAAAAATGTTGGGTAGATTGGCTTTTTTCTAGCTTTTTTCCCGTGCTTTCCCTTAGGAAGTTTATATATCATTTAGGTACATGCATAATTTGCTTATTTATATTAAATAATAACCAAAAGACATTTAATATTGTAAAGATAATTTTCTTATTTTAATAAAATTTAGAGACCCGTTTCAAAATAGATAAATAAAGTATATTATATTATTTTGAAACATATAAAATAAATAGAATTTTAAGAATATAAATTTTTTTTATAAATATTTGTGTACAAACTAATTCATACATTGTTATTGGTTAATAAAATATAAAATTAATATACTTAATAAAAATATATAATATAAATTAAGAGATAATCAGTACTATTATATTATGTTAGTAGAGGTAGTTAATGGATCGATACAATCCAGTACGATATGTGAAAATGAGGCTTTTATAGGTTAATATATTGTGTTGGATTCGACCGTAAAAAAAAAATAAAGGCTCGATATGATCCATAAGGGTCGGGTCAGACCCACAGATCATGTTGGTTCAAACCTATGAACTAAAAAAATATTTTAATGATAATATATTATTAATTTAATAATATATTTGATTTAATTTATAGATCAATCACGATCTGTTAAGAACTCGTGTCAAGTTTGACAGATCTCGTGTCAAGTTTGAGTTCTTCACGAGCTCATATTGAACATGATTTGTGGGTCTAATTTTTTGACCTAATACGAATCTGTTAATTTATCGAATCATATCGTGTTTTTATTATTTATGAGTCAATCCGACTTATTTATCACCTCTATACGTTAAATGATATAAGAAATTTATATCTTTAATATTATTTTATAAAATATTAGAGGCTTAAATGATAATTACACACTTGAAAGTTGAAAGCATCTAAAATGCTTTCCAAGTAGATAGCTTAATTTATTAGGTAGGCAAGTGTCATCATTTTTTCATCTAATACTTATTGTAGTTTAAGTGAAGTGACCAAATCATCAATTAAATTTGAAATTTGTTATGACATGAATTTGTCATTTTCTTTTTGTTATATTTTAGTATTAAAATTCAGAATGCTCATGGTGAGTTTTTACTAAAAAAATATATATATTTGAAATTTAACTTTAATACTATTATTCAAGAAAATGTGATATAAATTAAAAAAAAAAAAAAGAGATTATCTTTATCCAATTGGTAATTTAGAGTGGTTGAGCATACACTTTTATATTCTAATAAATAATTTTAAATAACAAAATATTTGTGCATAATTTTATTTGATGGTGGTTGAAGTGAAATATACCAAACATATTATTTGAGTAATAAAAATACTCTCAAGACACTCTTGTTTAATACTAAAGTAGAGTATAAAATGTGAATAGATGCAAATATTTTGAATGTCAATGGTATATTTATATCTATTTTTATCTCAAATTTAAATACGAAATTTTATTTCTTTAAATAAGAAAAATAAAAACTAATACCTTTATATTTATATTTTTAAAAAAATTTATATTTAAAATAATAAATAAGGCATCTTCACAAAAATAATAATAATTTTCACTTGTACACATATTCGAAACTTGGAATAGAGTTCATGCATGAATTGTTTATTGATCTTTGAAATTTTCTTAAAAAATAATCTAGAAATATATGTCAAGAATACTCATATGGTAATTATAGGTGTTAGTAATTTAAACTTTTAAAGCATTTAAAATATTCATTTTATCAAAATTATATCTAAATTAAAATATCATAATTATTATTTTTCATTTTCATTTTTAAAAATATATATTTAGTTTAATAATACTAATCTGTTCCCAATTTATTTATTTCATCTTTTCACAATCTAATAAATACACGTCACCTTATTTGATATGTAATTTTGAAATAAGTAATATTATTTTATTTTATTTAGTTATCAATAATATTATCCAGCTGAAATTTTCTATTGCAAAATGAAATTTAAAAGATATAGAAGGGACTTGACATGTATTTATTGAACGTTAAATTTTTAAAAATTTTAAAATTATTTATTATATTTTTTTTACTATTTAATAAATTTATGCTATTTTATTTAGATCGTATTTTTTAAATAAAAAACATTACTCTTTAATTAATTATATGCTATTTAAAAGGATAATAAGATTTAGAAGCCCATTAGAAAGCTCATGTTGGGCCTGAGATGGGTCCACAAAACTTCGCCCTTTAAGCTACTTCTTTACCATAGACGCCCAAACCACTACAAATTTGAACAACGATTCGCATCCTGTTTTCCCTCCTAGAACCCACCCACCTACGGTTTGCAAAAAATGTCAGAGAGAAACTCCATCAACACAGAGCTACGCACACGACTCCGCAGATCTCCAAGGCTTCTCCACCACCAACAAAACGAGCCAGAATCAGTAAATCCAGGTACCCACAAGTCAAAATCCTCAAATAATCCCGTACGATCTTCGAATCCCCATCTCACTTCGACAAAGTCTGATTCTCAACCATTAACTCGTAAAGATGGCCCCAAAACGAAAACATCGGATAAATTGTGTAGATTCGATAATGCGTTGATAAGATCTCCGAGATTAAACAGTGGGGTTGATGCATCACTGGATCTAAGAAGGTCTCCGAGGTTTTCTAACAAACTGATTGCTAAAGAACTTGTCAAGAAGAGCGGCAGCGATAAGGCTAAGAGGATTAGTGAGGATAAATCGAAGAAACGTATTGAATGTGGTTCGAATAAATGTAAAAGAAAACGTGAAGTGGGTGTCGGTACTTGCGAGCAAAGGGAGGTGAGTAGGTTTAGTATTGTCCTTGGTTTGAATGCGGTTCAAGCGAAAGGAATAGAAAGGAAGGAGGGAGATGGAGCGAAAGGAACTGACCAGATTAAGGTTAAGAAAAAACGAAAACGTAGCGAGGAAGGTAAAGAGAGTAGCAAAATTCATGGGTGGACAAAAGAACAAGAAATGGCTTTGCAAAGAGCTTATTTTGGAACGAAGCCAACTCCTCATTTCTGGAAGAATGTTTCTAAGCTGGTATTATGCTTTTCCTTGATTCATTTTTGGTATGATAACAATCTTCTTCTAAGATAAATGTATGAAAGTGCTCCTATTCAGCATTAGTTTGCTTTATTTTCAGTGATTTGACTTTAGTAGATTGCAATGCAGTGCATGTAGTATAAATTGAAAATTGTCAAAGTTGGGAGTTTGATTGAAGAGATGTTTGATTAGCTATTTAGGCTGGAAAAATTAGTGTCTTAGTGATCGAGGAAAATTGAGGTCATAGGTTTAATTAATGGTTTTACAATTCCTAAAAACAAGCATGACAGGACTGTCTTGGGAATGATCTTTGTATTTTAGGTCTCTGCCTCGTTTAGTCTTCTAAAATTTACTTTCATTAAAGCAGATTCAACCTAATGAGACTGTCTTTCATGAGTCAGGAGCATTCTGATGCTTATCTGTCACTGTTAGCTGGATTTTTCCTTGCTTTGTTTGAATATGGCCATTGGTTTATTCTTGTAGAAAGCACCCTTGTCAAACACTAGAAAAATAATTGGTGAACATATCAAAGGTGAATTGGCCAAGCTGAATGTTGATCAGGTATCGTTATTCTTGACCGCCGAGCTGTGAATTCATAGACTAACCTAAAGTGATTTGTAAAGTGGGAAGCTACCCCCACCTCCATTTATTAAAAACAATTGAAGGTCAACAGCTGAATCTTTGAGACAGACTGGAAAATGGAAACACATTGAAACATCTAATTTTGGTATGAAATTGTTAGAGAATGCTTCGTACTACCAATGCTGGGAAGAAAAATGTAGAAAAGAAGCTATTTTACAATGTAGTTACATGGATACTTATTTTGTACTGAATTATTTTACAAAAAGCTGGAGCTGCAAATTACAAGAAGTGAAGGCGTGTCAAATTGGTAGAGCAATGTAGACAATTGTGAAGTTGGGACTTTGTAATTTACTTACCTTTTGAATTTGCCTTATATTACCTTACAATTCTGACATAGAAAACTTATGATTTGGTCAATGGGAATTGTGAGAGTTCATATGCAGCAGTTTCTGCCCACAACGTTTTCTTTTGATGGTATCAATTTTAAGCTTCTATATAATCATTTAAAACCATTTGCAGGTGCCTGGAAAGTCTGCCCAGGAATGCTTTGATAAAATCCATTCTGACCATGTAACTCCACCTCAACCTCAGCCTCGGTCAAGAGCAAACAAAATGAACTCATCACCCCTTAAACATTTTTCGCTCTCTGCAAGCAAGCTTCTTAAACCTATTGGGCTGAAGGTTAAGAGTTCGAGTCGTAGTAAACAGAAGAGTCATCTTGCACAGAAAACAGTTAGACATTTGTTAAAAAAGAATTATCATGTGGATGCAGATTGTGAAGCAGATCTATTCTCTGTCCTTGAACCTAACATTAATCTATCTACTCAAGTTTATAAGAAGAACGGTTCACTTTCCACCCCAAAGCATTTAGAAGCGAAAGATGAATTTCTTCAGAAATGTCGTGAGATGTCATCAGGACGTGCAAAGCCCCTTTCAAGATTTAGCGATTCATGTGGAATGCCTCTTGTGAGTCCGCTAGTATTGAAGCAGATCAAAAACAGGGCCTTACATGAGAAGTATATTGACCAGTTGCATTGTAGGGAAGCTAAGAGAAAGGCAGAATCTCAACGGGCAGAGAGATTAATTACTGGGAAAGAGAATAAAATAGAGATCCACAGTCAAAAAATAGATGTCATCAGAGCAGCAAAAAATGCCTTGGTTACTGATGCCAGAAACGTTATTAATCAGCTCCAACATCTTAATGAGAATACCATGACCAACACTTGTGATTTGGACAGCGATGGTGTTGACTGGGATGCTGATGAAGGTGCAAGTGAACTTTAACAATTATTTTTTGTTTGCACATGACTGTATCGGTTTTCATTTAAATTTAGCTACATAGCTTGCTAATTGTAGCTGCCTTAGCGTGGCCACTAGTTAAAAGCCTCACATGTAAATTCTCTTCGGTGTTTCAAAAAAAAATGTGATCGTGCAGATAATGCATTTCGTCTTTGCTAATTTGGGTGGAATTTCATCCTAAAGATTGCATTTTTGTTTTATGATTATTGTAGGTATGGTTAAACAATTGTAGGGGAAGTATTAAAAAAAGAATTTCCAGATCTCCTACAACCATTTAAAGATTGCAATGTTAGAAAACCAAATTTAAAGATTGCAATATTGGAAAACCGAATAATGAATTGAAACTTATAGCCTAATTTTTCATCCTGGGAAAATTCATCCTGGATACTGTTTGTAGCTGATGTACTACTTAATTCTGAGCAAGGCTAGTAGTAGATATTAAATCGAATCATCTCATCAATTCCAAACATACTCTTAATTCAAGACCATTCAATCGCAATCTATGCACGGTTACCAACTTCTGTTTAGACTCATCTCTCACAGTGAATTGCAGTTATGATATCTTAAAATTATCTCTATTTCTGCTGCTGCTTGCTATTCACTCTCCCTAAAATTTGTGTGTAGTCCTTGTCGTAATTCAGAAGTAATGGCAACAATGATGGTGGGTAATTTTATACTTTCGAGCCTTGATTTGAAAGTCCTCTTTGTCAGTAACATTGTTGAACTAAAATATTTGATTTAGGTTCCTTTGTTTAATTCCCTGGTTATCTTCTACACCAACTAACTTCCAAACCAGATTAATATTAATGAAAAACTTGGGACCAATGAGGGAAATTCAAATCAAATGGCTTTCATTGTTGCACAACCTTGAGAATGTGGGGTTCTCCTGTTAACTTTCTAGATTCAATATATAAATTTTATTAGTTTCTGCTTCAACTACTGATAAGTATCTCTTGTTGACGTCATGATTTCTGTGTAACCAATTAATCATCAATGGTATTTCAGGAATTCTGGCTAGATTCAGGGACAACATATCACTATACTATCCTAAATTTCAATTATTGGTGTAGTTACATGTGATGTAGCAAAAAGACACCAATAATTAATTCATTGATTAACCCTTAAATTCTGCTCTAATATTCCAAAAACATTACCATACTATTAAAAATACACCCAGAAGTTCCTTTATATATTATTTGATTGACTTCTGTTAGAGGACGAACATGGAAAACTTGTTAATACAATATACCCAAATTGGATTGGATAGTCCCCAATAACAAAGGTTGTGAGATGGATCTGACTCAGGTTAATTAACAATACTTATTTAAAAGAAACTAATTTGATTACAACTTCTCACTTGCAAAATTCCTGGAAAAAGAAGAAAAAACCTTATCTCCAGGATTTGTTAAGTGAACCAACTTATTTTCCATCACTTTCCTCTACAGACATCTTCCTCCATAGCCTGCATTTCTGAATAATGCTTGCTTTATGTCTTCAGAATTCAACAATGTCCTCTGTTCAGGAACCTAAAGCCATTAAGAAAAGTACATATTAATGCAAAGTGACTGAAATTATGTATTTTGAGATAATAATAACCAATTAATTAGGATTAAAAGGAGGAAAAATAAACCTCTGAACAGGAAGCTTGCATTGAGAATTCATTGAAACAACTTATAACACACTGTTGAATCTCAAGGCCAAGTGCTTCTAATGCGCTTACTGTTGATAGCAATAATCCTGGCTTGGCTGCACAGCAAATGTCAATGCGAGTATCGATCTCTCTCCTCTCTACTTCAAACTGAAAGTCATGGAAGTAAAAACGTTGAAACTGTAAATAATTAGTTCTTTATTCTGTATTGTGTTTTAACTTTCTTGATCTGCAATTAAGGGGAAAAAAAAAAATCATACCTTGGGGGAATTTCTCACCAATAATTCATTCGACTTTAGCTCTGTAAAGTTGCCCGTTAACAGTTGATTTGAACCCAGTTGTGTTTTTCCTTCTTGCAACTTCTTGATCTTTTCCAGTAGCTCTTTCATGTAATCAATGGTGTCTCCAAGTATAGATGTTCTGTCCATCTGCATGGACAATATAAGTTTTGAAAAATAAAATTTTAAGTTTCGAAGAATATTAAGAAGAAAATAGCTAGATCACCTTGCTGATCTTAGGGACTATAGATCTGAGCATGGAAAGGCGGTCATTTAAGCGCTTTCTCCTCCTTCTTTCCGCCATTAGATTCTTTGAAGGCTGCCCTTCTAACTTCTTGTTCTTGTTCTTTTTCTCTCCATACAAGCCCATATCGAAAACCTGAACATTATTAGCTTGTTCCATAGTCTCAACAGTGCAGCTAGTCTTTCTCTCTTCCAAACTATGATGGCAGTCACTTCTGAGAAGACCAAGCCCATCTTCCTCAAACATTGATGGGTAATCTTGATTTTGAGCTTGATATAAACATGCATCATTCTTGACATACGATGATGGGTCAACCTCTTGAACTGTGAATCCATCAACAAAAGGGTAGGCTTGATCACTGAAAGGACATTCAAAGCTAGGTTCTGTTAGAGCTGAAAATCCCAGAAATGAAGGATTTGATGCAAGCAAAGTTGGCTTTTCGTCAAGAGAATTGAAGTTCCATCCACTCGAAATATACTGATCATTCACACCAGTTGAAAAAGTAGACCATGTTTCTCTTCTTGGATTTAGTAATTCCTCCAAGAAGCCGTGCTGAGAGAGCTCCATTTCTCTCTCACTTTCTCTCTCTGAAGCTGAACAATATGTAGTTGCACCAACTTGAAGGAATATATAATCAATATCTATATAGAAAGGCTGTATTCTTCATCATATTATTAATTTATTATATGGGATTTAGGTATGTATTATAGTGTATTGTTGAGTGTAAGAGCATATTAGTACTGTGAGCTTAAGATTGAAATGGAATCTGCTTTTCTTCTTCTATCTCAAGGTGAATTTATGTCGTTTTCACCGAAATTATCAATCAGACAAATTAAATATTTAATCCCCCTCCCCTGAAAGCTTTGACCCACAAATCTGTCTCAGACGAAAAAGTATGGAGTTTAGCATCCTATGATGCCTGTCATGGCCATTTTTTTTTTCGGAGT
The DNA here is from genome assembly GCA_035590515.1 of Trichilia minutiflora. Lineage (NCBI taxonomy): Eukaryota > Viridiplantae > Streptophyta > Magnoliopsida > Sapindales > Meliaceae > Trichilia > Trichilia minutiflora. Next base: position 7,245,142 of record JAVXUL010000020.1, read on the forward strand.
TATTTATTATTTTAATGTCTTCTTCTCTTCATTTTTTGGAAACAGAATTTTCATTAGAAACTAACAGAAATAAAATAATTCCTCCAGAGTCCCATACTCCCAAACTGAGACTTCTGAGAACTGAACTGCGATCCTTGTTAGATGTTGGTCAATTGCTCAATAAAAATAATACCCTTATCAAAATTGAACAATTTAATAATTTAAACCTATGTTTAATCGGCTTACACTATGGATATCCATAAACGTTTTTTGAATATAATAAATGCAATTTTTTTAGAATGCATTTTAGAATTGATTTTTCATAATCATTATTTAATAATATTATTCACATATAAAATTATTTACGCATATATCTGTGATTATTACACTCTTTTTTTAATTTTAAAATTAAGTTATTTAAGAATTTGATAAATATTTATTTTTTATAGACAATTAATACTGCCAATCATCGCTTACTTGACAACACAATTAATGAAAATACTTTAATTGAGTTTGGAAAAAAAAAAAAAAAACTTGTAAAGCTATTTCTTGAATATGTAGGAACTGTTTCAAATTCTTCAAAACAAGGTGGTGTGGGGGAGAGAAGTACTTATCTATGTAAAATCATGATAAAATTAGAGACAATTATTGAATCTTTCTTTCATAATTGATGCTCATCATCAGTGATTTCATGGACCTACAATGATTTCTATTGCTGCTACCATATATGTAGATATGTCATTTTAGTTCTAAATTTTTCACAACATTATCAAAGAAATAATTAAATCTTGCATGCATAATGTAGATAATGGGACAAAGGAATTGAACTTATGAATAAATGGACAGATAGAGGGAAAAGGAAAAAGTACTTTTGCATAGCTATCTAAGCTTTTTATATGAAAATCATAAACAAGGCTGAAGACCTCGACGATGAATGCATGATTTCTGCACAAAGAAACATGAATGTGTCTATTGTTAGGGGATGCTATCTATCCAGTAGCCACACTACCCTACCAACAAATATTATTATTATTATTATTTCTTATTTTACTACTGAGGCCAAACATTACAAGGAAGAAGCAGAAGCACATGGCAAGCAAACGATGTATCAAACAAAATAGTTTGAGGAGAGGGGCAGAAGCTGTTTGAATAGTCATGACCTAGAAAACCTAAGTAAGTTGCTTGCTTCAACTGTTTACTGACAACGATATTGCTTTCTAGAGGAAGACTGAATGAGAAATCTGTGAACAACTTTAATAAATTATTAGTATTGTAACTGTTAAATACACATAATTTATATTTCCTATATGGGTCAAGCTGAAGCCTGAAGGCAGAAGCTTGTCTTTGGGCACACACATTTGTCTGACCCTATTGTCCTTGAAAGGGTAATTTAATTGCTCTTTATATATATTATTTACTGAGGATGAAGATGATGTCTTCTCAAATTATTGCATGTGACCACCTCAAAGGCTGCTAAGACAGTACATCATCACTGCGGAGAAGATGATGATGATAATGATGATACAAGGCATAAGCATAACCTAATTTGTCAAGCAATAACAATCATATAATATAAATATATATCAACATATATTCATGGGCTATCCTTGTTTTGATATGCCTTTATGTGTTAATAATATTGTTTAATTTACCGCATTTATGGTTATGATATCATAGTCATTGAAATTGCGGTTTAGGGGTTGGTTTAATTTATGGCTTCATAATAATTCAATACTTTGTTATCCATCTTCTGAGGAATTCTTCTCTGCATTTTTAATAAAATTTATAGCTTTTGTTTATGTTACCTATGTTAACTTTTGTATTAAAAATTTCAATTGTTTATAAAAAAATATTTTAAATTTAACATTGTCAGTGAATTGGATGAAACATGATATGCAACATAGGGGATTCTCTAACATTGAGGTGCATAATGAAATCAATAATACATATAGACTACTCCCAAGTGTCAGAGAAATAATAATGGTTTAATTACTTTACAATTTTGAGTTTACATTTTGTTAGAGTTATTTTTTGTAATAATGGTTACATTTCTATAAATAAAATATTCGTAAAATCTAATTTAAATATCAAAAAAAATTTATTAAATAACTATTATTTCTCTGATTATCTTTTTTGTAATCATAAATTTTAAAATATTCAAGAATCACCAAAGTTTTACTATATGATATCCAAAATTCTTATTCAAAATTTAGTTCATCAATACTTACGCTAATTTTTGTATTAAAATTTTCAGTTGTTTATTAAAAAAATGTTTTAAATTTAACATTGTTAATGAATTGGATGAGTTATTATACATGATACGCAACATCAGGGATTCTCTGACATTGAAGTGCATAATGAAATCCATAATACGTGTAGACTACTCCTAAGTGTCAGAGAAATAATAGTAAAGGATTTCATTATAATCTTTAAAGAAATATAACCAAGATATAACTTTTTTTATGAATTTTCTAGGAGTTTTAAATATCTTGAACATGTTTGAAATTCCCTTTTGCAGACAAAAATTGAGAATCTAATATATTTATAGAGCATATTATCGTCATTAGAACAATGAAAATGAACAAATCGATGATATTAAAATATATTTAAAATCAATTATACTAAAATATATATTTGATTAAATTTTAAAGATTTATATGCTCTTTATCATAAAAAATTAATATAATAATAAAAACACAATATAGTTGTGATTAATATCAATAATTTATAAAAATATACAATATAATTATTTTTCATTAAAGTAATGAAGTTAAAATAAAACTTTACAAACACATATATTTTCTATACTAATTTCAAAACAAGCCTCAATAGTTAATAGATATATTTTTAAAGTTATAGTGTGAGAGTAATAAAATATTTTTTTTAATGAAAAATTATTTTAGTTAATTTAATTTTACAAATAAATATGAAAAATATCTTCTTTGAGTGTCCTCAATTAAAGGTAAAATAACTTTTTAATTTCTTATAAAATACTCTTCTTCTATTAGAATCAATTATATAAAAATAAAAAAATAAAATTGTAGTTATATTGCTATTAGTTGTTAATAATCATATGATAAAATTATAATTACTTAATTAGTGTAAAGAAAAATAAATACCTTTCTTATTTTCACAATAAGAAATCAAACAATCTAGCCTAAAAGAAATTTTCTAGTAAGAATGAGTGATTGAATACTAATATATAAGTTTAAAAAAACAGGAGGAAAAGTTATTTATTTTCGAATGAAGAAATGAAGTCAATTTTGATTCAAGCAAGGATAAAGTGTAAAAACACATTTATCAAGGACCAAAATGGGACAAATCGGCCGACCCAACACCACGTGAATGCTTCATTTGGGACAAAATTGCATATTAGACTAAATATTATTATTTAATATTTTTAAAAAACATAATTAGTATAGTATTTATTGATACCAAAATTTAGATCAACAATTAGGGAAAAAAAACAAACTAAACAGCTAATAAGATTTAAGAGGCCTTATTGATGTATTCTAAAATAACCAAAATTATTGTTCAATGATAATTTGCTTTGTTAAGGCTTGGTAATGCTAAAAGTCAATGAAAAAAAAAAAGAATAGATAAGAGACAAGAAGTAATATTATTATAATTTAATAATAATAATAATAATATTTTTTTCATATAAATAGTATTTATTATACAAAATAATGTGATAATAGGATATATATTTTTAAGAATATAATTTTTTTTAACCAAAATGAAGATATGTAAGTATAACACAACATTGTTATATTAATTATATGAATAAAGTATGTATCTTAGTATTACTTTTTAATAGTAACCATTAGTTTTGAATGATGAGAATATGATATTCAAAATAAAACTACTTGCACAGATTTAAATAATGATATTTCATAAATTAAGTCTACTAAAATATAAACTGTAAATAAATCGTGGGATAGTGCAACTTAATTATGTTGAAAAAGGACATTTTTTTGTCCTACAAAGAAAGGTGATGTATTTTGACCTTAAAAAAGAAAAATAAAATCTCTATTCTCTATATATGCACACATTTGGCGTCTTACACATTCTAAGAGATTAGTTCGATAGGATTCTTTATAAACGAATATTTTAATATTAGATAAATACAAATTTTCAAAATATTTATTAATTAAGTGATCACGTGGTTAATTCTCTAAAGAAAACATCTACCACTTCGATATAGAATTGAAAATATCGTCTTTTCTTACTACTTGTACAACGGTGGTGTTTTCCATCAAAGAGTTAGAAACATTATAATGTTATGTCATGTCAATATATAATTTAATTTTTATAATAATTTATTTTACTGTTGGAACTTGTTTTGAATAAAATCTACCACGAAGGAGAGAAGTACAGAGATATAATATGAAATGAAAAAAAGAGGCTAGCTAGGGTTTGAATTTTAATTATTTTAAAATTGCCGACCAAATGCAAAATGGACGGACTGACTCTCTTTTTTCTGCTTTCTATTTGTTTTATTTTACGTTATTTTGTTTTATTTTTTTGTTCTCTTTTTCTTACATCTGATGATGATATTATAAGGACAATTATATAAGGAATATATATTAATTAATACATATGAATGTGAAAGTGTGATTTGCCGTTTGCGTACACGTTGTAATTTTGTTTTGATTGCTTTGCATGAATTGAATCCTAGAGGCGCAGCCCACAATATTTACCCATACCATAAAGCAGCTTTCTTCTACTAAAACCGCTTTTGCATTGATCCATCATCCTCGATCCTTCACTACTTTTTCTCTACTTTATTTTTGCTTTGACCTGGATTGGACCCCATTTTAATTCTGACGTAAGAAGTACTTTCTTATTAGGTAGAGAAAAGAAAGGAAATGGGATCGATCTACCCCTTTGCTTGATTTGCCTTTCCATCAGGTAATCAAAAGGCTTTTGGATCGTTTCCTAAATGAGAACCTTTATCTCATCTTCTTACAGAAGAATACAACTGTAGGTTTAACGTGCATGCAAATAACTTTTAGGAATTAGGATCCTCAAGCTTTCTTTGAAACTAAAACATTATCAAGAATTCCTTCACTAAAACTGAAAAAATATGTACATTGTCAATGTCATTGACTCTTTTCTTTCGTTTGGGTTTGTGTATTTTTTTTTGGTTTCGTTTTGTAATTGATAATTAAGAGAGAAAGAAAGAAAGAATGTTGAGTTAGATACATAGATTTAAATAAGAATCAAGTTAGAAACCAAGTCTGTCCCATTGAATAGTGTCTCAGAATTCACATGCCACTTATGTAGCCACGGTGAATTTTGGTGATGCAACTCGTAATTCAAACCCATCGTTATCATATAACCCTATCTAAGAACATTTGAGTTATTCACTTCAAGAGGGGAGTTATAGCTTGTCGAAAACAGATCAACCATGCGATTTCATCAGTAATTTTATACTATGGCATGCGCTTGGGGATATTATCCTTAATAATATTGACAGAGCAAAAGAGACAGATCAGAGAGAGAGAGAGAGAGAGAGAGATGGAAAAGGAAGAATGTCTACTACTGCGAATAGGTCGTTGTACGCAGATGAGTCTGGTTGGGGTTGGGTCTACTAGAAATTAAAGGGAACTATGACGTTTCTCATCATCTGTCAAATCATCACAAGAAAACGAGAAAAAGAAAACCACATCAAAAGACGAGAAATGAAAACTTAACCCTAATTACCAGGGATGAATGGTTCTAACCAGTTGAATTTTAACAATAAATACAAATTAAAATAAATAAGATTTAGGGATTAGGTTATTAAATTGTATACACAAGGAGAACCAAAAATCACAGAATTAACTTTTGGGTCACATAGACGTTATAGGTAACAACAAACAGCAGAAGACAACATACAACTCTCTTTGAATTATTTTTTTCAGACAATATACAAGTCTCATTGAATTGTATTATTATTCTGAAAAGATTTCAACGTTTATAGAAATTTAGTTCAGATCAGATCAGAATCATTGAACCATTTGTTATGCATGCATCAATCTAAAATACATGCGCATGTACTTCATTAAATTACCAGTCCTAGTCTATATACTACATGTTGCCATGCTCTCTAAGTCTAAAGCATGCATGCTTCACAATATAATTTGATAAAACGTTTTTAACTCTTACATTAATGTTTTTTCTGTTAGATATATTAAATGTGACAATTTAAATTAAATTTTTATGTTTCATTTAAAGTATTTTAAGTTGTATGTTAAAAAAATATACATAAAATATGTCTAGTCAAGTCCTTTTACTTGTATTGCTGTGGAGTTTTGTCTACTCCAATCTATACTTTGTTCTTATTTGATTTAATTTGTTAAGAATTGCAATTTCATTGGTGTTTTGATTATTAGGCAGATATCAATTGTTATAGATTGTTGCACTAAACCATTGCAAGCAAGTTAAACCTAGAGACAGTTAAGAATTTAATTAATAATATAGCACCATGACATTATACACAATAATATGAGTAATTTTGCTCACTAAATCATTTCTCTTGTCTTTTATACAAATAAATTAGTTTAGGATATTGTTTGATATTAAAATATTATAACTTTAAAATTATAATAATTATTAAGTAAAGTTATTTAATGTTAAATATAAATTAAAAAATTATCAAAAGTTTGTATTTTATCAAATACTTCATCTATTATAGTTATACAAGCATCACAACCCCATTCGAGGTATAAGTTTTACAATTTATCATGCACAATTCTATTAATGACCTTGATCAACGGATTAAGCATACACCAATTACAGATATAAACATATTCAATTGCATAAATTGATTTCGTTAAGCTAAAAGTTAATTATTGCCTTTGGACAGAACCGTTTACTTATCCATCCATTCGAACATTAAATATTAATTTAAATATGCTTGTGGTTGTGTTTGAGTCCCAAATATTGTAAGCTTTAGTGGGGAGCAACAATAATGAAATTCTCAGAAGAACCGGAATCTATTCTAACTTGCATATCATTATGCTTTGTAATGATGAGAGGAATTTTAATAAAATCTGCTGGTGGGACATTTACATGGAGTCATCAACATCGAAGTCATTGCAGGCTTGCAGCTAATTATGAAAAAAGCTCCAAGGAGGTTATACCTAAGTTCCATTTATAGAATTAGCCAAATATTTTAATTAATTAAGCATAATTAACCACTATTCTTTTCACCTTCTTCATATATATATTCTTTTCATAATCAAGAAAACTTAAGGTTTAGTCCATTATCTTCTACTTGTGACTACAAGAGGTTGAAGATGCGTGCTTCCAAATGGGGGTTGATTAAAGAAGAAAAAAAATAATTTCAATGGCATACGCACTCATTATTAAACACATATAAATGTCTGCAGAAACCCCGATTGTAATTTTGTTCTTATGTCTACCCACCATGTTTAGTGGTGGAGAATTACTTAGTTACCTAACTGGCTAGAGTTGTAGCTAATGATTAACAATTAATCACGAAACCCTAGCTAGGTAATTTCATGCAAAGGCCAAAAGTTAATAATTATTAGCATTTAACTTTATTGATTCTTGCTGAAACTTCCATGTCTTTTACATTTCATTCATGTGTCCAATTCATCAGGTATACCCTAGCATTAATGATCATTACTATGAGAGTTTAGTCAACTTTTGTTCTCTTTTATCTGAATAATTATGCTCAATTTGATATTCAATGATATGGAATTGCTCGAGAAAGCTTTTCTTATTCTTGCAATTCAACTAAAAAGAAAGCGAAAATTTCGTACATTAAGGTGTCATTAAGGCTAACTAGAATGCTTCATCTCTAATTTGATTGATTTGGATTGAAAATAATACCAAAGCAAGCATCAAAGTTAAATGAAATAATTACTTATGCAAAATTAAGCTTATGCATGTGATAATCTTCAAGTACTACCTTCAATCTCTAAAATTTAAAATATTTTCGTTGTACAATTATAATTTATTGTGAATACATTATTTATTTTAAAGATTGGCTGATAAATTTTCAAATAAAAAATATATATTAAAATTTTATTATATTGTTGTACAAAGACATGTAGAATTGATTTTATACTGTCTTTTTTTAAAAAAATTTCTAAAAAGATAATTAAAAAAATAAAATTTAACTCCTTTCAACTAGTGCGAACAAAGTTTAAACTTACCTCTTATCATCTAATAAATGATATTTACACCACTTCTTTCTGGTCGATGAAAGTAATATTCATGATTTCAACTCAAATCAATCAGAAAGAATAATGATATAACCAATTGAGTTCACGAAAGTTTTGATGAGATAATAGTATTTGTGATTATTAGTTGTAATTCCCTCTAAAGTTTTAAGACTTCAATGAATAAAAAAGCTGTATGTATACAGGCAATGCAAGCAAATCTTGCTAACCTTGATTCTTGGCGTCTCTTGGTTTAATTAAACCATCTCATATTCAATGTAAAACCATTTGAAACTAATTCATTTTGAGGATTATTTGACGCTTTGCTTGCCTTTACATGTATTTCTATACTTATTAAACTAAACTAATACCATATAATTAATAAACTAATTGCAACAATACTATATAAGCAAACAAGAGATGAGACAAAAGGCATGACCAAATTTCAATTCCAAGATTCTTGTAGTCCAGTTGAGGCAAGCATGAAGTATTATAATATTTTTTTTTGGAAAAAACAAATTAAAAAAAAAATAAAATGACTTACAGTTCATAGTTGGATGTCAAGAAATGGTAACTTACTAGACTCCAGCCAGCCAGCCTTTTGGTATTTGAGGAAGTTGGAAGAAAAAGAAAGAGTGAAGGAAACTTCTTCCTTCAATTAATTATAATATATAGGGGGGAGGATGATATTTGCACTCATAGTTTTGGAATTTGTACTGCACTTAGGTAGGTGAAGGTGAGGTCCAATTTACTTTTAACTTGTAGCAAATATCATTTATATTTTATAGTTTTAGCGACTGATACTTATTTTCTTATTGAATAAATTGATTTTTAATAATATTTTTCTTAAAATTAAATAATCATAGTGATTAAACTAAACAATTCAAATTATTTAATTCTCCATAAAAATACCCAAATTGACATGGAAGAGATAAGTTGAAATAAATAAATATTATATAGCTTTTATTTGTTTATCTAAATTTTTTAAAAATAAATAGATAGATGAATAGAATTTAATTAAATAAAAAAATATAGTGAAACAAATACAATGAAAATATTTAATTATTTTCTTTGTTTATTTATTGTTTGTGAATTTATTTTTTATTATACAAAAATTTTGTATTTGGTTGGCAGAAGTTTTTGTTTGAAATTATGGTATATTTTTTTCTCTATATTTTAAAATAAAAAATTAAAAAAAAATATTTTTTTACAATATTGATGGATCTAATTATTTAATTTAGTCTTAAAATTATTATGCTTTTGAATCATAACCTATAAATTTGTTTAATAAAAACTATACATATTTATTTAATAACTAATGCAGATAGCCCCCAAGGGGTGTGGCCTAGTGGTTTCGAATGTGGGCGACGTTCTGCGCCTTGCGCTATGATCCCATGTTCGATTCCCCTAATCTGTCATTCTTGTAGGAGTTTGGAGTAGCCTGGGTTTTCTCCAACTGCTTAGTACCGTCGATCAATGGGCTCTCGTCAGGCGCTTCTTAGCTAAGGGCCTAGGTTCGTCCTGCTGCCTCTTGCACGGACTCTAAGGATCTAGGTTCCCTTGACGGGTTCTTCCAAGATATTGGCTGCCAACTATGAGTTATCAAGTTTAAAAAAAAAAAAAATGCAGATAGGGGTCATAGATCCAATAAAATAGATTGTGGCTTAGTTTCCGTTTCTCTTTATAGACACCAAAGAAGAGAAACAATATACCCAATTAATTCAATGAAAGAGAATGTGAATGGTCCCTTTTTATTATTATTATTACTAGGTGACATTTTCACTTGTTCCATTCACATCTTTGTCCACACGTGTTTTTGAACTCTTCTTCTTTATAATTTAAAATTTAAATTAAAAATAATAATACAAAAACATGAGAGAAAAAAAAAATTACATGGGACAATCTCAATAAGACCAATCAATTGCAATATTTTTGTTTTTCTCATGATGAATTTTGAAATAAATGCATATGTGTCTAAATATTATTAGATAAGAGTCTATTTTATCTAAAATTTATATAACTTAAATTCATATTCTAAATTTAATATCTTAAATAATGTGATATTTATCAATCGGATGATAAAATAATATAATAAATATATTAAAATTTAAGAAAAAATAAAGAATATTTGGATGTCTAAAATTTAAATGAAAGGCAAGTTTAGTCTAAAAAGTTAAATAAAAAAGAACTTATTTTATCTTTATTTTAGAAATTTTTAATAAAACTGATTCAGCTCTTATTGGTACCATCAAATTATAAAATTTGAAATTTACACGATAATATTGATTAGTTTTTACAATAAATTAATGAAAAATGATTGAAATAAAGAAAATATTGAAAGACAAAGATGAAAATGGGTATTTTAAATTGAATAGAATTAAAATATTTTTTAATCAAAATTTAAAAATTTAAACATTTTTTTTTTCAAATATATCATTCATTAATAACTACTACATCATTTACACATCATTTCTCCATTTTCTCACATGAAGTCATAAGGATTCGAATGGTAATAACTCTTTGGATGAGTTGTTGAGAAAATGGTAGGCCGGACCAATAAATCAAATGAGGAGGAGCAGTTGATGAAATTTGTAAGATTAGGTTTAGGTGACAATTAATTAACTAGTTATTGTTTAATTTCTAAATCTTTTGAACACATTATAATCCATTATAGGGTGGTTACAGATTGAATAAAATTAGCAATAATTAATTAGTTTTTGAAGCTTCTTTTGTAGACTTTTGTTTGTTCCATGTTAATTGTTTTTTACTCCATACAAATTTTTATATATAAAATATTATTATTCAATATAAAAATAGTTATAAAAATATAGTATCAAAGCTATGTTTGGTTTGAAGAAAGGGAAAAAATAGAAAGAAAAAGAAATGCCATTCTTTAATTTGAAACATGGAATTTGGGAAGGAAACAAATTTTTTGTATTTACTAAAACTATCAAAATTTTCATTAAAGAATATTTAAAAATAAAATTATGAGTATTTAATGACCTCACAACTGTTATAACCTGAACATTCTTGTGAAATAAAGAGTTACTAAGTGTTTAATGTTAATTACAAAATGAGCGAATTCAATTAAAAGTTAAGCGCATTGAAACGCTTTTTACAACTTTAATTTTAAAGTTTAGTAAAAATTTAACAATACTAAACAAGCCCTAAGGCCAGTTTGCATGCTGGTAAATTGATTCAATCAAACTGTATTAAATGTTTAACATTTGCTAAATATATATTGGAAAAAAAAAAGGGGCAGGATTGGTAAGTTCAATTCCAAGAAAAAAATTAACAACAAAAGATTTGAAGATCAAAATTAAATTCAGGTTAAAAAAATGGTTAACCCTACACAGAATATACAAAGGAACCTCAGTTCCTTCCCTCATGACTACTGCTGATCATGTCTATTCATAGGCATTATTCACCTAAAACTAACATAGAAATACAGTTTGATAGAATAATCAGAAAATATGATTCAAAAACTATCAAAGGAATGAACCAATTAATGGGGGTTAGTGATCAAACAGTTAGAGGTGTTATTTACCTTGACTGATCATCATTGACAGATCTTCAAAAACTGACATCATATCCGGCCTCTCGGATGCTGGTAGGATACATTTTAGAGCCACTTGTAACATATCATCAAGAATTCTAGGGGGTTTCTCCACATCATGTCCAACCATAATCATCTGATCAAAACACTCACCAGACTGATTTTCGAAAGCTAATATCCTAACCCAGTCTGTCAAATCAACTACTCCAGGGTTGCCATAAACAATATCCCCAGAACTCTTACCTGTGAGAAGTTCAAGCAAGATAACCCCAAATGCATAGACATCACTTTTCAGTGAAGGGCATGGTTTATTAGAGCTAGCAAATTCAGGGGGTCGATAGCCAAGAGCACCTGCATTCAGAACTTGCTCAGCTGTGCCAGCGGATGTTAGTATTCTGTGGAGACTGTAATCAGTGAGGAGTGTATTCATGGTGGGAGCTTCTAACAAAATGTTAGAGGATTTGAGGTTGCCATGGGGTATTGCTCTCTCGTTATGTAGGTAGTTCAGACATTGAGATACATCTACTGCAACTCTGAGGCGCTCTTCAATAGACAATGGTGGAAGTTTTCTTTGATCGGTTTCTGCCGAAGACATGAAAAGTACCAAGTGAATAAAAATCCTGACTTAAATGAGCGCTGGAGGAACAATGAGCATAAATTATAGTCCTACAACCAAAACAGCCAGTAGAAGAGGAGGAAGAAAAAGCTTACAGAAAACAGGAAAGAATGGGGAATGGATTTTGCCAAGATCACACAAGAATTTGTGTAATTAAAATGTTTGACAGGAAAGCTTTATAGGCACTAAAAGTTAAGGAGTTAACCAAAATCTAAAATCACTTAACCACTCCGGTTTCTGTCCAACAACACATTTAATGTTTATTTTTTTAGTTGTTTCAAATCAATGATAAACGAAGTTGTGATCACAACTCGCCTTTGTAGTTATCCTTTAGCTGGTTTTGCATGGTTGACACCAATTGTTTAAGGCTAATGCGGGATGAAGGCTATCTGTCTATCTAAATATGTCATGTAGGCATCGGTAAAGGGGAAACTTTGACAAGAATGAAAGGCTATGCAGAACCCAAAATGATTAACAAATTGACAGATGATATATTGATGTAAATAAATAAAAGATCAAGCAGATTGTAAAGCAGGTGTTGAAGAACAATAAAATAAATGCAGGTGAATGAATGAGCAACAAATGATAGCAGTACATTCAACATGAGTTGGTTGCTTTTGAGGTTTATCGGATCCATTGGCCACCAACTGAATTGGCTACTTTGAACATATGTTTTTTAAGTAAGAAAAATCCGAAAATTTCTACAATAGTGGTTTAAAAACAAATGCAGAGGACAATAACTTTACCTTGAAGATGGAGGGTCAAAGAGTGTGCATTAACATAATTTGATATCAGTAGCTTCTCATGCTCCTTTGGGCCCCAGTAGTAACCCTGAAGGGAAACTAAATTTGGATGTTTGATGTTACCAAGTTTCTTAACCTCCCTTGCAAATTCTTTCTTCCCTTTTGCTATCCCCTCCCTCAACCATTTGACAGCCAATGCATTACCAGAGTCAAGTGTAGCTTTGTATAAAGTTCCATGACAACTCCTTCCAATAACTTCAGCTGGAGCATGTGAAAGTTCTTCTGCAGTGAACATCAGTGAGCTGTCAAAGAGATGCAAATCCCCAGCTAATTTTTCAGGAGAATGAACATTGAGCACATTGAAATTCTTGGCAGAATGTTGGTTTTTAGATGGTGATGGACTTGAAGATGACAAGAGAGACATGGGGGAAGATAATCCTTCCCCTTTTCTTATTGATTCGGGATGGGAAAGATCTTTAGGCTTCATTACAACTGATGAGGTTTCTCCGAAATCAAATGCCGACTCCATTTGGGAAAATGGTTCGCAATTTTGATGGAAACTAGCAGAAGATAATGAAGGTTCCACCTTTTTGTTAACAACTGATGAATGAGAAAGGGAAGAGGACCCTTGTGAGACCTTGTTTTCTTCTCCATCTCCTTTCAAACTGTCCCTACCATGTTTCCACCAGAGGGCCCGGTAATAAAGTATTATGCATGAAAGAGCTATCACTGTAGCACCACAAACCAAACACACAATCAGGGCAATTTTTGTAGCAGGCTTCAAGTGATTTCGATGATTCTGCAAAGTCAGGTCTGGAACACCTTGTGGTGACGGCGAATGTCGAAAACTAAGCAAGGAATTTCCAGGATGAAATGCTGAATCAGGAAAGTGCCTTAAGTTATCAGGTACCATACCAGAGAGATTGTTAAATGAAACATTGAATCTTTGTAGGTCACTTGGAAGGCCATTGGGAATGCTCCCTTCAAATTCATTGTTGGACAGGTTAAGATACAATAGGTTCTGAAATTTACTGATCTCAGATGGCAAATTTCCACTCAATGAGTTATACGACAAATCAAGGGACACCAGGCTCAGATTTTGAGTAGAATCTATTGAAGGATTGTTGTCGATTTCTTGAAGAGGTAATGAGCCGGTGAAGTTGTTGCTTGACAGGTTAAGATCAGTCAATTTTGTAGAGGTGAAGAAGCTTGGAACAAGGGCTCCATCAAAATGGTTGAGGCTAAGATCAATCACTTTCAGCTCCGGGTATGATCCTAAAACAGCAGGGAGAACACCTTCCAATGAGTTGTTTGATACCTTAAATGAAGAAAGCCTCAAAAATTGAGAAGTTTTGTTTGGTAATGTTCCTGTCAATGAGTTAGAACTCAAGTGAATAAGTTCCACATAATTTCCCCAATTCTGAATTCTGGACAAATCTCCTGAGAACCTATTATTGCTCAAATCTACAATAGAGCAGTGCCCCACCTTAGCAGGCAAGGAACCTGAAAACTGGTTTGAAGATAAATTAACCTTCTTTAAAATTGTTGATGTTATACCTCCCACTGGACCTGCCAAGAATGAGAAATAATAAAAACAACAGAAACATATTGAAAACAGGAGATTTTGATGCATCAGATAATCACAACAGGAGATTTTGACGGTGGTATTCAATTTCCTGTACCAAAATGAACAAAAATGGCAATGCATCTTCTGTTCTGTTCTTTTTTATAGTTTACATTTTCTATTGGTGAGCTGCACAACTCACTGTTTCAACATGGAATTTGATTAGCATATATTCGATGATAATTTAAAATTGTCTTCACAATGCAACTAATATTGAAACCTACCATAAGTTGTATGAACATTCTATTGGTACTATACCAAAATCAGTAAGTCCAAAATCCAATCAACAAGAGTCAGACTACAGTTTTCAAAATGCAGAATCTAAAGTCTCTTTTAATTGAAAGTTTTCAAATCACTGTTGCCTTTTCTCCATTAGCAACCAGATGAAATCTAACGTCAGCCTCACAATAGTATATAATCTATAAATGCCTTGTGCTCCTTCATGACTACAAATGTTTAAGAAATAGTGGTTTAAGGCAAAATCTTTAGCAAATGAACCGGGTTCAGCCGTTCAGGATTGACTGAATCCTAATGAAATGTATATGGAATAGATAAATGGATGCCAAAGTGAACTGATTGAGGCATATTCTGCATATAGTTCGCCAAAGCCAAAGGAAAGAAAAGATAAAGATAAAATTTATTGTAATTGAATAATTAACAGCTAGAATCAGTATACCTTCAAGCTGATTAAGGCTTAGATCCAGTTCGGACAACATCATTGAGCTTTCCTGTAAAAGAGCTTCTGGTAGATACCCGGACAATTTATTGCTTCCAAGACGAAGAATTTTAAGGGAAACTACGAAGTTGAAGGGAGGTATAGTACCCACTAACTGATTATTACTGGCATCAAACACCTCTAAACTATCAAAATAAGGCATTCCATCATGAGCAAAGAGTTCTCCAACTAAAGAATTGTTGCTTATATTTAGATATTGAATTGAAGAAATAAAACTGGAGTTTCCGAGGCCCAAATCCAATGAACCAGAAAACTGATTACTGCTTAGATCAACATATACAACACTAGCCAACTGGGACACAAAATTCATGATATCCCCATTGAAACGATTAGCCCGCAAATCTAAGTACTTCAACCTCTCAAGATTGCCAAAACCGGCAGGGAAAGCACCCTCAAGATTGTTTGAAGAAAGATTCAAAAGCACTAAATTCTTTAAACTAACAATGCCAGTGGGTATCAACCCATGAAACATGTTGCGCGAAAGGTCCAAAAATTCAAGAGATTGAATAGAACCAATATTTGTGATAGTTCCCATCAATTGATTGTTCGAAATTGAGATATTGCGCATCATTCTAAGGCCCATAATATCGGAGAAACTAAAACTCCCAACCAAACCCATATCATTCAGAATAATAGAAGTGACATGGCCATCACTACAAGTTATCCCAAACCAGTTTTGAGGACACCCATCAGAAGCTAAAGAATTAGAGTTCCAAGAATGAATAACTTGCCCAGTTGGGTCTTTTTCTATGCCTTTCTTTAGCTTCAAAAGTGTTTCAAAATCTGATTCTCCTAATGCATTCCCCACCACCACCAACATTATTATCAAGCTAACTGTCTGCATTCCTTCTACACTAGTCCTTAACTCCTAATGCCCAAAGAAAACAAGAATAATTAAGATATTGAAGAAATAATATGAGAAAAGCAGTATTCTCTAACCAAAAAGGGTAAAAATTCATGCATATCATTACTATCCCACATTTTTAAGAACAAAAAAAACTCAGAAAACTGATAAGAAGCAGTACGATAACCAAACCAAGAAGCAAAACGCTAACCCCAGTTGAGAAATGCCAGAAAATGGAGGTAAGGAATACTCAAAGAAGAGTTAGCAGACTGTACAGATCAGAGTGGTGAGGTAGGCGATGCCTTTATTGTGTGCAAACAAATTCGAAGAACAAGACAGATTTACTAGTCCCCTTTGGGGTGACTGACACTGTAACTGTTACATAACACCTAAAACGTGAACTTAGGTGAGTTAGAGTTGTTAAATTGTCCTTTTTGACTTGCAATTTCAACCACTTTGTACTAATCCCAATGCATGTCATCGGGGCTCCATTTGTGAATTGTGATGCAGAGAAATGGCAGATTGGCAATCCAATGGCTTCTCTCTACTCTAGGATTAGAGTTGTAAATTGTCAATTTTCTATAGGTTTGAAAATTTTTAAGCTTATTGTGTCGTCTAATGAGCTTGATTTTTATGAGATTGGCCTAACATAATTTATTGGTATTTGTGGGATATCATGCACTAGATTATGAGTTTATTTAAATTTTAAAATGTTTTTATTTATTAAAACTATTAAAAAAAATATTTCAATATGGTTGGCATTAAACTATTATTACATTTAAGAGTACTATGATTTTTTAAAAATAAATATTTGTTCAAATATTAATTTGAGACATTAATAACAAATACTTTTTTGTAATCATATTTTAAATGGTTGTTTATACTCAATAGTTTTTTAATTTTTTATATTCAAATATTTGTAGTAATTTCTTATAATAAATTAAAAATAGTATAAAAATTATTTTTCTTCTCCAATATTTTTTGTTATTGTTGGGGTGTTATTAGGTGCGGGTTCTACACATTAGATGACAGTCATTCTATAGTTCCTTGAAGCCGCCACCTTGTCACTCTAGCCTGCCAGCTCACCATCTCTTCTATAATATCATCATCCCCTCCCCAAATAAGAATTACATGTGATTTGATCCCCTACCAAAGAAGAAGAAGAAGAGAGAGAACTAGAAGAACTAGAAGGGAGGAAATGAGAAGAGAGAAGAAGAGGGGGGTACGCAGACAGCTTGGGAGAGATCCAAATCCAGTCACAAACACACAAAAGATCGATCAATCGCCACACCACCACCGCGAGTAACTCAATGCTTGGTGTAGAAAAATAGTAGGACATTTTCTTGCATCAACATTTGGCGCCGTCTA
>JAVXUL010000020.1:7271599-7289081 GCA_035590515.1 Trichilia minutiflora
TATCAACCAAGGTAAAGGTTTCTAGCAAAGATTTATAAGGCATAATGGTTTACCCTATGCGTATACATGCTCAGGCACGTGAGAGCATTGCTGGGAGAAGTGTTCCCCATTATCTCCGCTCTTTTAGGAGGAATGACTTGTCAAGCCCCACTTATTAAATGAAGGAGGTACCCAAAATTCTCCTTCTTCTCATCCAAGAGGTCCTCCCACTGGAGCTTATCTCTACCCGAATCGTTGTCATCCGAGGAGGGCAAGATGTTGGTGTCTCCATCTATTGAATCTTCATTCTGATTGATATCCTTCACTCAGCTCAACTGGCCTCCTTTGACCTACTCGAGAATCTTTTTTATTTTCGATCTAATCTCTTTCGAAGATGGACTATCCTTTTGTTCACCGAGGATCTGAGATTGATTATCTACTGGAGGAAGGGGTGGGCGATCAAATTTTTTCTTCTTCCTTCTGGATTCTTCAGCCTCCCCCTCTAAAGGCCTTTTTCCTTTGTCTTTGGGTAGAGGAGGATCACTCTTCTTCGGGTGTATTACCCCTTCGGGATTTTTTTCCTCAATCAGGATCACCTTTTCTTTAAGGCGATCAATTTTTTTCTGGGTATCAGGAACCTCGGATGCCCTGGATCCTGCCTGAGACAACATCCCTCTCAGGACAAGTGTAGCCTTTTGCCTTCTTCCTTGTAGGGACCCGTCGGTCCCAACAGCTGCAGATGATCAACAATTCTTGATATTAGCCTGGGTTTTTGAGAGCTCACTCTGAGTGGTGGACGGGTAAGCCAATTGTGATTTGGCTAGATTCTCCCCAGTCAGAAGGTATCTAATGCCCATGGCAGGCAGGCTCAATCAAATTTGTGCCACATTAGCTGGGATGTCAGGTTGGTCTTTCCCTACTTCTACGCAAAAAAAAAAAAAAAAAACTTAATTAGCAAATGGCATTACCAGAAACAGTTTATTTCTTAGAAAATAAAAATTAACTGTCTCCCGAAAAGCTGAAAGAAGGGGACCAGGGATCTTATCGCTCGCCTCCCAACTGGTGATGAACCAGCGATCTTTCTAGTTCTTGTTCGACGAGGGATTCCTCTTTATTTTTGATTGAAACCCCGGGCAAATCTGGAGGTAATACCACCTGGGGTACTGACTTGTATTTTTCTCAGCAAGTACATATGCAGCACTTTATCCGGGATAGGAATCGGTTGCCTCGCCCTCACTTTTAGGATAAAGAGTCCGTCCAGAATCCTCTAACTGTTCAGGGTGAGCTGGTATGGGGGCACCCCGAACGCTTCAAACATTCTAGTGAAATAAGGCTGCAAGGGAAGACGGGCACCTAGTAGTAGATGTTCTTCATTCAAGGCCATCTCCCCATGGGCCAAAGCACTTAAGATCTCCTCCGGTTGAGGCACCCTGAGTAGTACGCTATTCGTGATACCAAAAAGTCGCCTATATGCCCGGAGATCCGTCACATTCACAGTAGAGGGGAACCAGTCCGTCTTATTAGGCCCCCTACTCCGAGCCTGCTCAGAAACGTTTCCTCCGTGGCCACCCTCTTCCTGACCTCAATAGTGGGAGAGAGGTGATCCTTGCCGTTGATCTAAACGGTTAGGGAAGCACCACGTGTCCCAATCCATAACTGCTCCTTTTATAGCTCGAGAAACCGTCACATCCCTCAATAGTGTTGAGACACGTAGCACACCCCCAGCCAAGTATTCAAAATCACTCAGTACTCGAGGAGCCGCCTGCCCAGTGAAGGCTGTTAACAACCATAACGTGACTTATGACAGGGACGGTTAATAAGGATGAAACGGAGACCCAGACAGGACATGTCATCAATAGATTAACAAATCCGTTGGAGGAAAGAGAAGAGACTATGGTAACCAAGAAGCTTTCATAACACGTTAACTGTCTCAGGAACCATGAAGCTTCTACGCCACATTAACCGTCTAAGTAGTTGACTACTCCTGCAGTCAGATTAACCTACACTTGAGCCAGCATTCTTTCCTAGGATGGATCATAACAGAAATGATTTTCTGGCACGAGCCTTACAAGTCTCACACCAGAAACTGGGGGACTGGATGTTGGGGAAAAAATACAGGGGTGACACATAGATGCCCTGTCAGCAAGACACATGGTAGGAGGCTAGGGGTAATCCCATACAGTTCCCGCCTCGGGTATATTTCGCCCTAGACGTCCCCCTTCTCGGAGAATCCACTGTCTCAAATAAATTTCGTCCCAGGTATCCACCGGTTCAGGGATGCCGTGGTCTCAGACAAACTTCGTCCCAGGTAGCCTGCGTCTCAGGAGAACCACTGGCACCTCAGGATTATCACCGCTTCAGGTACTAAAGGAAAGGGCTCATTCTCAGGAATTTTGCGGTCATCAACAGTACGCCTCCGGCATCCAATAACAAAAGTTTATACAAATAGTCGCCCCAGTAATCCGAATATCTTCTCAGGGGGCTCATGTCAAGCCAGGATTCCTTCCACAGTTGGTTCACAAGAAGCTCCTGGCCAGGGTATCAGCGGACACGTGTCCCCCCTCTCAAAAATGGGAATGGTTGTTGACAGTTGGCCCATTCAATCCCATCCTCTGATCATTTTTCAGTGATGAGATAGTGTTAGGCCTGCAAACTTGCAGATGTGTCAATATTATTAATGAAATTCGGCTGCATACTGTCCCCATGTCAGATATCACATCTTTCCCATTCTCCGATGCCAAATCACTGTTCAAGAGGGCACTATAAAAAGAGAACTTTTTCAGCAAGCAAGGGGGGAACTTTTGCACTTGGGGAGATCTTTCTAACTCTCTAGCACTTTGGGAATCTAGATTTGAGATAGCATCACCAACATTTTTCTCTATCTCTGTTGGGTATTTTCTATACACTTTCTCCCTTTTCAGGCCATTTTCTGTTTTCTTCTTGTTGTTTTCGTCGGAAACACATTTCTTTTCTTCCATCATTTTTCTGGCTTAAGCATCAGAATTTTTCTATCGAGAATCCCCTTCCGGCGTCACTCCGAGGTGTTTACTTTCTTTGCAGGCTTAGAAGTTGAAGTTTTATCGGAAACAGTCACGCTTGTAATCATTTTTCGATGTAAAAATCGTCGTTTGACAAACAACTACATTGTCCTTGCACCTTACTAGCTGGATCATTCTACGTTGACAGCGAGAAGAATTTACGGATAATTCTTACACTAATAAATAAATTTTAGTAAAAATTAATATTTATAAATATTTTTTTAGCTTAACATTCTAAAATTGATTGAATGATAACAATATTAAACAAATTCAAAGACTTGGTTTGCATTTTATCGTTTCTTTTTTATTTTCAAAATACAATAAGCAAAAAAAAATATAATAGAAAGTCTTATATATTTTTTTATATATATATAAAAGAGAAACTCTTATACTCAGTTATCACACATCCAATCAACGTCCAATTATCCACTAATAATAAGCAAAATATTTGATAAACACCAATTTTAATGAGGATTTATTTTTTTAATCTACATTTATTTTTAAGTGATTTTATATTCTTTTAATTTGTTTTCTAGTTAAAATAATTTTTTTAATATCAAATCTTTTAAAATTTTTACATTATTTAATTATTATGTAGAGAATAGTTTTTGAATAATCAAAAAATAATTGTTTTTGTACTAAAAAAAGCCTAAAATAGATTTTTAATAGTAGAATTTTTTTTAAAAATTAAATAATCTAAAATTTTAAAAATAAATTAAGAGATAAATTTTCATGACAACATATGGAACCAACCAGGCTATCTCTTGAAATAATTATTAATTGTTATTTTTATGTTTAATAAATAAATAATCATGATATTGAGAGATTAACTGTAATTAATTTTTATTATTAATTAATATATCATATTCATAAATGGGTTGGTTTATGCCAATTATGGATATTATTAATAAAACTATCAATTATCAAAAGAAAGGGAGGATGAGTTAGAAGGTCATATTCTATGGGTGTCTCAATTATATATAATCAATATGGTGGATATAAGATTATTTTTTTTCAGTGCTGAACTGAAATAACCCCTTTTTTTTAATTTTTCTTTTTTTTTTTTCCTTCAAGCATTGATGACTATAAAAATTTTCACAATTGAGTGCATTAAATTGCCTTTGACAAAAACAATTGGACTTTTTTATATGCTTTTTCATTTTTTTTTATAATTATTAAAACAAAAGTCCAAAATTTTTTAAATTTTGATATTAATAGAATTTTAACCTTCAAAGAATTCAAAAGGAAAAAAAATCGTTTTGACCAATCTAAAAGCCAAACTAATTGAATGAACATTAATCATGTTATCGTGTTGTTATAATACCAATATCGAAATGTGCATAAATAATCTTATAACATAGTTTTAGGCATTTAATATTAACTTTAATAAATTATAAATATTTCAATTATTTATACTAATAACAGTGCATTAAAATCGTAGAACAAGACTAACTGTCAGTCTATGATTGACCTTCATGGCCCTCCAGCGCAGAATACTCTTCTGCCTTTTACAAATTCTCTCCGTCTTTATCTCCGTGTCAAACTCCAGATCAGTATCAGAGTTCTCATGCAAACCGCCTCATTTCAACGTTTACCCATTTTGCAATACTTCTTTGTCAATCACCACAAGGGCTAAGTCTCTTATCTCTCTACTTACCCTTCAAGAAAAGATCCAACAACTTTCAGATAACGCTTCAGCCATTCCAAGACTTGGAATTCCTAGATATGAATGGTGGTCAGAATCTCTTCATGGGATTGCCAGCAATGGCCCTGGGATTAATTTCAAGGGAATTGTCTCAGCGGCCACGAGTTTTCCTCAAGTTATTGTCACTACAGCATCTTTCAATAGAAGCCTTTGGTCTAAGATTGGATCTGCGATAGCAATCGAAGCTAGAGCTATGTACAATGTTGGGCAAGCTGGGTTAACATTTTGGGCACCAAATATCAATATTTTTAGGGACCCCAGATGGGGAAGAGGCCAGGAGACTCCTGGTGAAGACCCTATGGTTGTTTCTGCTTATGCTGTTGAGTTTGTCAAAAGTTTTCAGAGTGGGAACTGGAAGAGTAATGTTGGCGGTGGCGGTGGTGGTTTTGTATTCGGAGAGAAGAGGGTATTGAAAGGAGTTGGTGATGAGAGTGATCAAGATGATGGTCTTATGCTATCTGCGTGCTGCAAGCATTTGATTGCTTATGACTTGGAGAGTTGGAGGAATTTCAGTAGATATAGTTTCAATGCTGTGGTAAGTGGTAACGTTTTCATTTGCAGGGTCTTTGCAAGCTAATTTCAACTGGGTTTAATTTCTCTTTTCTTTAGGTTAATTTTTAGTATTTGGATGGTTTTCTAGCAGAAATTGTAATGGCTTATGTTTCTTATAGCTTCATTTATAATTGTTGGCCAATTATAGAGCATCTGGTTATGTTATGTCGTAGCCTAATTTGTCATTATGAACAAGACAAACAAACATCAAAATTTGTTTGATGTTGGACATTTTTTCTTCTATTAATATGTTCGACAATTTCAATAGGGTCTTGTATGCTTTATCTTGAATCCGTTGATTGTTAAAGAATTTAAGAGCAAGTTTTAACTGTGATTAGGCCATTTTCTATATGTTAGCCATGGTCAATCAGGTTCACTATGTTATAGCTTAATTTCTTTTAGGATAGGTAACAGAGCAAGACATGGAGGACACATTTCAGCCCCCATTTCGTAGTTGTATCGAACAAGGTAAGGCAAGTTGTGTAATGTGTTCCTACAATCAAGTTAATGGCGTCCCTGCATGCTTGAGAGATGATCTGTTTCAAAGGGCTCGAAATGAATGGGGCTTCAAAGGGTAAAAACTTTTTAAGAGCTTGTTATACAATGATTTTGAGAAAATAGAATGGAAACTTGATTATTTTGACACGTAAATTCCTATATGGTGAAAGGACAGATACATCACTGCAGACTGTGATGCTGTAGCCACAATCTATGAATATCAAAACTACACAAAATCGCCCGAGGATGCAGCTGCTGCTGTTCTTAAAGCAGGTCTGTATCATTATTTCTTTTCGTTTGAATTTTGCTCCCAGTTTTTAGCAATTAGAAACAAGCCAATGTATTTCTGGAAGTTACAATTAAAATGTTGTTTTAGGAATGGATACTGATTGTGGAACATACATGCTTCGACACACTCAGTCTGCTGTTGATAAAGGAAAAGTACGAGAGGAAGAGATAGACAGAGCTCTTTTGAACCTTTTTTCGGTTCAATTCCGTCTTGGTTTGTTCAATGGAGATCCCCGAAAAGGGAAGTTTGGAAATTTGGGCCCTCAAGATGTCTGTACCCGACAGCACAAGAGATTATCCCTTGAAGCAGCTAGGCAAGGAATTGTACTTCTAAAGAATGATAAGAATTTCCTACCATTGAATAGGAATGCTGTTTCTTCATTAGCTATAATTGGCCCTATGGCAAACAATGTCAGCCAAATGGGTGGTGGCTACACAGGTATTGTATAATACAGTTTGATATTTCATATTCAAACATCTATCCAATTCATATCTCTTAGAACAGTTTGAATAGTGCTAACGTTTTTTCTTAATTTTTGAGTTTCTCAGCTTGTGTATTTTTTTGTTACTAATAAAGTGTATTTATTCCTTTCTCTAACAGCAGAAAATTTTAAAAAGTTTTCCATATTCAAGATTTCCCTTGCCTTGTTACATACTGTTAGAAGTGCTACAACCAAAAAACTAAAGAAATTTTTTGCCTTTGCTGACCAGTTGTCATAGTTTCAATTATATCATGACCATATGGCTACAGATTGTAACATGATTTATTTTCAATAATTCTAAATTCTAAATCTGTTGCACTAACAATTAATGTGAAACTATTATGTTGAATTGCGTGTGTTTTTTCAATCTTACAAGATCCTACTTTCTTCAAATTTGCTATATTAATTTCTTGAAATGCTTTGATACTGCAGGAATTCCATGTAGTCCAAAGAGTATTTTTGTAGGACTTCAAGCCTATGCAAAAAAGATATACTATACTTCTGGTTGCCCTGATGTACCTTGTGATTTAAATCTTGGGTTTAGTGAAGCTATTCGTGTAGCCAAAACAGCTGATATTGTTATTGTGGTTGCTGGCCTGGATTTGACACAAGAAACTGAAGATCATGATCGAGTTAGTCTTCTGTTGCCTGGTCGACAAATGGATCTGATAACTTCTGTTGCTTGTGCTAGTAAAAGGCCAGTAATTCTAGTTCTTACTGGTGGTGGACCCCTTGATGTATCTTTTGCCAAAGCAGACCCAAAGATTGCAAGCATTCTCTGGATTGGGTATCCTGGTGAAGCTGGAGCAAAAGCAGTTGCGGATATCATCTTTGGTGATTTTAATCCAGGTTAGTAATAAAATAAACGTTTCATACCTAATACAAAAAGGAATAGATATTTGCTGGAGGGTTCTACATCTCTTTCTCTTGAGTGAAAAATCATCCCAAGTTGTTATAAATTATAATCTTTGAAAGTTGAATGCATCTTGTGGAACATATTACTGGGAAAACTAAGGATTCCATCCAGAATGCTATAGAAAGTTTTAAGTTTAGGCATCAAGTAATTCATATTTGGCTAAATTCATTCTTCTTGAAGCATCCAATAATCAAGTATGCTTTCATTCTTTTTTTCCAATTTAGAAAATTGAGGCAATTTTTGGTTACAAAAATTACAGGTGGAAGACTTCCTATGACTTGGTATCCTGAGTCATTCACCAGGGTCAACATGACTGATATGAACATGCGAGCTGATCCTTCTCGAGGTTATCCAGGAAGAACCTATAGATTTTACACAGGAAAGCCAGTGTTTGGATTTGGACATGGCTTAAGCTACACCAATTATATTTACCAGTTTTTGTCAGCACCAAGTAAACTAAGTGTATCAGCATCTTTCAAGCCTGATTCTAATAAGAATATACTGCAACAAAGAGGATCGCAAGTTGATTATGTACCCATTGATGAGGTGATATCTTGCACTTCATTGAGATTTCACGTGCTAATTTCAGTGATGAATGCAGGAGACATGGATGGAAGCAATGTGGTGATGTTGTTCGCTAAAGTGCCAAAAGTTTTTAAAGGCACCCCTGCAAAACAGTTAATTGGGTTCGACCGTGTGCATACTGTTGCCAATGTATCAAAAGAAGTAAGCATTTTGGTGGATCCTTGTGAACATCTTAGTATTGCAAACGAGCATGGAAAAAGGATATTGCCTCTGGGGAACCATGCTCTAATGTTAGAAGATTTGCAGCATTTTCTTGCAATTGAAACTTATTGAGTGCTACGGAGAATTGAAAGATCAAGTGTATTACAAACATCAATCCATTTTATTCTTTAAATAAAAGGTTGCAAAATATTTGAAGGGATATAACCTATCTATGCTATGCCTATTGTGTTTGAGATCATTGATTAAGGGTACATATGTTTTAGAGAAAGCTAAGAACCAGAATTTAAAATTTGGGAGGATCAAATGTCGAAAACATAAAATTGAAGATGTTAAATTTGAAAAAATAGTTTATAAATTAAGGTGAAAGAGTTTACTATTTAAATATTGGTATAGAAATAAAATTAAATAGGTTATTAAATAGGCTACAATCTAAAATATTTATAAATAAAGGGATAGAATATTAAATTAAATAGGTTATTATTATTTATCTCCCTTGAGATTTGATAATATTTCACTTGAATGACAAGAATATAAAAATAGTTACTGACCTCTCAACTTTCTTAAAAATATTACTTGTAATTTATCTTCATAATGTTATTTATTTATCTCAAAAAATTGAACAGTTGGAAAAAAAAATTAACACTCTTCCACCATTGATAATCTAAGAAATAATTCTTTTAATTCTTTCTAAATCATTATTATTACACAACAATCAAATATATATCAAGTAAAATAAGATTAAAAAATTATAATAAAATTAGTAAATATTTAATTAATTTTTTATTTAGAACAATAATTAAAGAGGTGCTATAATTATTTGAGAATTCTTAATTTTCTAATCATAAGTAACCTGGAACCAAGAATCAAATTAAAATAAATCCCGAAGAATGAATTTTTCTTAAGTTAGATTTATGGTTGTACAAGCTATTGGAGATAATAAATAATAAATAAATAATTGTATCTAATTTTATTATTATATATAAAAGTATAAAGATAATTTTATATTATATTTGTAAAAAACAGAAGAAGTAATTATTTATTTTTGTATTATTGTTATTTAAGCGAAATATTTTATAATTTTAGAAAAGATAAGTGATAATAAACTATAAAAATTATTTTATACATGAATTATAATTATTTTATATATTATCTTAAATACTTTTATATCTCTTCGACCGTGTTTTAGTGTTCTTAACTTTAAAATCATATTTGTTATGAAATACATGTCATTTTTTTTTTAAATTTTTACTTTTCATACATTTCACTCCATCCCACACAAACACAAATATTAAAATAGAGATTAAAAAACATTTTCTGCAAAATTATGATAAAAGATGAAAATAAACAATACTATTCACTTTAGAAGAACAAATATCAAATATAAATTAAAAGAGTGAGTTATAAAAAATTAATTCTTTAATAAAAATTAATATTTATTAAATACTTTTATATTTATCTTAAATTCAAAATGCATTTTGCATATATTACTATTATTCATATTTTTTTATTTTTTAATAAAATCAAAACTTTTTTATTTTAATATTATCTATTTAAAGTTTTTACCTAATCGATATAATAATAGGTTAAATGTCATCATTTTATAATAACAAATAAATTTTTAATTTTTTTTATATAATAAAAAATATTAATTTTTATAATACTTAAATTATGACGTTCAACTAAATATAGAATTAGTATTAGATATAGTTATCGAACATATTCATAAATCATTCAGTGTTATGATTAAAGGTTGATTAAAACTTTTTAATTATCTTAAATTCTTAAAAAAAAAAGAAAAAAAAAAGCACCATCTCAATTCAAACAAGAGATCAAAATAAAGAGTTGTGTCCATCAAATCACACCCTTGGGATGAGTCGTTGATGTTGAATCATGCTTACTGCATTTTTTTTCTTAAGATTGCATGATTTTCCACGAATGTTCGTTGCCTACATCTATATTGTGTGAACCGTAGAATAAGTACTCAAAAATTTTATTATAAATAATAGGTTGTGTTCATCGAATGAAGATAGAGAAGTTATATTCCACAAGTCAATTCAATACAAGTCCATATAATATTTTGGGGAAAAAAATTCTAGCATTCATCCTACTGAAAAATAAGTTTTGTATTGTATGTTAAAAAGGATGAAAGGATAAACTACTATTTAAGCATAAATCATGCGATAAAATATTGACAAATAATATAAATAACGATAAATAGAAAATTCTTTAACTCATTAAGCCAGTTGAATTGTATAACTTTTTGAGTTATTTCATTGATCCTTTTTCAAAAATATATATAAAAAATTATTATTAATTACTAAAAATTAATATAAATGTTGATGCAAGAAAATATTACGGTAATTTTCCTACACCAGCAGATTTCTTCTTCTTCTTGTCCTTGAACTTGAGGTTGCGAGACACACACACAGAAAGTGTCCCAGGCTACGTCGGTGCGGTGGTTGATCGATTTTAGGCGTGTTTGTGACTGGACTTGGGGAGAGATCCAAGCTGCCTAAGTACCCCCTTCCTTCCTCCTTCTCTCGTTTCCTCTCTTCTGGTTCCTTAGGTGCTTCTCTCTCTCTTCTCCTTTGATAGTGGGGGGATCAAGTCACACGTAGTTCTTTGATGAAAAAAGGATGGTGATAATATAGAGGAGGTGGTGAGCTAGCAGGCTAGAATGGTCATATGGCGGTCCCAAGCACATATATTACTACATGGCTGACATGTCCAGGGTGACCTGTTGCAAAATTAAAAGGAGTGAGAAATTGTGATACTGTTCCTTATTATATCATTCCCGAGCCCTCGACTGTCTGTATCTTTAAGTGGGGCTGCCAACTTCGAGAGTGAAATCCCCTAATTCTCGAGAGGTCTTCATGTGATATGTTATAACCTTAGTATCATCATAAAGTGAAGGAGTGGGGATTAATATTTCTCGAATGTTCATATTTTTGTATTAATGTGTAGTAGGTCGTTGAATCGATTTTCGGACTGATTATCTCGATCTATTGATCTAATCATTTCTCATAACCACTTCGTATAAAAACTGGATATGTGTATACCGTGAACTTGAATAAGAGCATCAAAATGGGTGTGGATCATTGAGTTGGACATAGGTGAAATCCCCCACCAATTGATAATGATTTATTTACCCCATATTGATGAGCCTCGTAAACAGAAACTTACGAACCAGAACGATGTCGGTGGTATACGTCGATCACAGGGGGCAAGGTATCCTCGAGTCAACTTAACAAATTTGTAGGTTACCATAACCACATAATTATGACTCCAAAAGTCCAAAGGAGGCATTATCAAGATTCTAGTTTCACAATCAAATTCAACATAACAGGATAACGTTCATTTTCTCTTAATTAATTATTTTGTGTTTCAGAAAAATAGTATGGGCCGGTGAGAAGACTTGACTGATGACTATTCGTCGAAGACGATGGATGTTATAAATTTATAATATGTCAAACTTGTAATTTATTGGGGGGTGAAAAACTGAGGTCACTATTTAGGACAACCCACGACAATTCCACTACGACACCCCAACACATATGACACGATGTCGACTTCCATGCAGAAACAAATTTTGTGAAGGGATTCTAAAACACTGCAGCCAGTGGCGGCAATCCCAGGGCCAACCTACTTGGGAAACAGCCACGCAGCCATACTGAGAATCGTGACGTCAACTTGGCGCGCATAACCAGTTGCAGCACTACTGCGACCGGAACACTATATTCTTTTTGACGCTGAGGGACGCTGGGTCGAAAAAATGACGATCACATATGGTTCCAAGTTTCCAACTTAAAAATAGACGAAAAGAGATCAAACACGAGCTTTCGAATAACTGAAAATTATCAAAGTAATTTTTAAATTTTATACCGTATAAATCATTTTTTAAGAAATTATTATATTGATCTAATTACATAAATTATAATTATATAATAATTTATTATTTGATATTAGCATGTAAGTTATCGACTAAATTATGGTTATGCAATAATTTATTATCCGATATTAATATATAAATTTTTAATAAATATTAATTTTTTATTTTCGATAAGGCATATATGGGTGACGCTTTGGAAAAGATTCATCATCCATTACTATAAATACTAGACTCGATCTAATGTGTGGGGAGTTAAACGCAACCGTAAAACGTGCTGATCTTCTTTGAATTTTTTTTAGTTAAAAATTTATTTATTTTTCTTTGAATTTAGTTAAAAAGTTTTTATACTAAAAAATGGATATTATTTTTAAGTTTTTTATTATATTTTTAGACGACCAAAAGATAATAATTTTGTCCATTTGAAACAAGTCTCGTCAGAAGAAAAAAGTTTTTGTATGGTATTTAAAGTTTGTTTAGAAGTTATCACCGTAATTGCATTCAAAAGATAATGAAATAGTAGTACTCTGTTTTTTCCAAACTAATACTTTTATTAAAAAAAATTAAAGCACTCCTGACCATGTTCATAACTAATATTTGTCGTAAAAAAATGAGGATGGATCTAAAAGAAACGTTAGCTGTTATTTTGGTGACACACCAAATAAAAAGAAATATATGAGAGAGAGAGAACGGAGAACGAAACGAACACCAAAAAGATGAAAATAAAAGAAGATGATAAAAACGAGAGATGGGATAGAATAGAATAAGAAAAAACAAAAATAAAAAGGAGAGAGAAGACAAAATAAAAATGATATGAGTGAGACTGCGACTGTGAGAGATAAGAGAGAATAACAAAAAAAATTGCGCCGGTGCCAAAAATGAGAAAGCTACATAATACGATGTCGTTTACTTATCAATCTCAAACCTATTTGTGACGAAAAAACAGAAATTCCTCGCCACAATGAATAATAAATAAATAATCAATATTTTAATAATTTTAATTAGGTGGATGAGATAGGAAGGTCAGGACTTTTCTCTCCGAATGGCAGTTCATTTTCGACTCTTTTGAGAACCCGTAACAGAGCCCGATATTCCCGCTGAGTTTTTGAACCGATTTTTACGGCGAGAGCGTTTCTTCTCGGGTTACCGTGATGGTGACCAACGATTATATTATCGTAAGCGGCAGCGCAAGCGGCGTGGAAGACGACTACATAAAGAGACATCACAAGCATGATGTCCAAGACCACCAGTGTAGCTCTTCACTTGTTAAACACATCAAAGCTCCAGTGCATCTCGTAAGTTCTTTTATCTTTCTTCTATTTTGAGTTTAAGAAATCAAACTATTGATCGATGTTGCATAAGGTTGTAGTTACGGAGATTTACTGAAGATTTTCAGTTAGATTTTACTTGGTTAGTTTGATTTTGGCCAAGTTTTGTGCATGCCTAGATGCCTTATTTAAATTCCATGGTTTTATTTGTTTTTGCTCAACACTCAAAAAGTAGCAAGTAGTAAATTCATCGTATCAAATGGAATCATTAAGACGAAAATGGTTGTAGTCAAAGGATCAATTAGAGAATTAAGGTTTCAACGTTCATTTCGTGGAATTGTTCGCATTTTGCATTATGAAATGAAGCTTGGTAATGCAAATTTTGATGGACTTTTTTACTGTTAACTATGATTTGATGTTGGTAGTTTGTCTTGAGCTAACTAAATCAAAAGAAAACCAATATGTATAACAACTAACTACTCTTTAATGATTGTGGATCATAGTTTGTTTTGGCTGATTTTTTCTCTGAGTGAATGATTGTTGGTTTTTGGTCCATCAGGTTTGGTCTTTGGTGAGGAGATTTGATCAACCACAGAAGTATAAGCCATTTGTTAGTAGGTGCAATGTGCAGGGTGACCTTCAGATTGGAAGTCTTAGAGAGGTCAATGTCAAGTCTGGTCTTCCAGCAACCACTAGCACTGAAAAATTGGAACTTCTAGATGATGAAGAGCATATTTTTGGCATGAGGATTGTTGGGGGAGATCATAGGCTCAAGGTATGGTAGTCCTTGATTGTATAAGTAACATGCATTCATGTGTGTGCACTAGCACTAGTGTTTACAACGGAAATTCAATAACGTTGATAGGCCTGGACAGGTTAGTGTCTTTCAATTTTTTACCTTGGTGGAATATGAACCATTGCTAATAGATGTTTAAATTCACATTTTTGTTTCCATTGAACTTTAATATGGCAGCTAAACAAGAAATGAAATGGTTTAATATGGCTGGTTTACAAAGACAATATCGCATAGCTTACCTCATCACGGAGTTTGGTTTCATGTACCTGGCATTAATATATGGCATGATAAAGAATTGAAAATGTAAAATTGTTTATAAAGTTTCCTGGGTTGATATTAAGGTTACAGTTGAGTGGGGATATGATCTGAAGAATGAGATCAGACTTGAATATCAGGGAAGAAGACACTGCAATAATGTTAATTGGGATTGCTAAATTTGTTTCTAAAATTTGACTTGGGATGTCTATATGATGTCTGATTGGACCTGCGTCATTATTTTAAGTCACTCTGCTGCATCGATTCAGTATTTGGTATTCCTCTTATATGACTGGAGCATTCAAATTGAGCTCAACAATTCATGGGTGCTATATGGATTATTAGTCTCAGACATGCTACTTTATTGATCATTTACCGCCAAAAGTTTAAAATGTATGGGATGTTTAGTTTTATTATGAATTATTGCCAATTTACATGTAATTAATTGAATTTCAAATGACTGATGATATTACCATTGTTTTTACTTTCACCTTACAAGTTCAATGGACCGATTCCCTTTTTTCATTGTCAATTTTCTCTAATATCTAGATGATCTGAAACTTCTACAACTTTCTTTTTTCAACTTCTTCCTCTAAATCACAGAACTATTCGTCTGTTATTACTGTCCATCCGGCGGTTCTAGATGGGAGACCAGGAACACTGGTGATTGAATCATTTGTCGTGGATGTGCCAGATGGGAATACCAAAGATGAAACATGCTATTTTGTTGAGGCTCTGATCAAATGCAACCTTAAGTCACTAGCTGATGTCTCTGAAGGTTTGGCTGGCCAGGACCGGACAGAGCCAATTGACAGAATTTGAGTGTAATGGGTTCAGATTAGTAAGATAGAGGTCCTCACTGGTGTGGGTTGTGAGTGTGAGACATTTGGATGTCAAAGCCGAGCATAGAATTCGTCATTTATATGCCGGTTCGGCTTTTTATATTGCATATACTTTATGATCAATTTCTTATTTCACAAAATTAACCATTGGATATCTTCATCTTCTGTTCATAGAAGTTGACAATCAAAGCTCATCTGCGGTCTACAAATTCCCTAAAGTAAAACAAAATAGATTTATTTCTTTGTGATTTTCCAATGTTTAAATAACTGATTTATATATTGGTCACGGATTATATATATATGCATATGCATGATGAATAGTTGTCATGTTCTAAATGTTAAAGCCTTTAACACAGTTTAGATGGAAATTTCACAGCATATACTTCGCCCTTTTTTCTTTTTCCGCTATCCTATGGAAAAGATTGAGGCATGCATAGCTATGTCGTGCAACAACACGGTCTGGTTTCCGCGGTCCATTTCCTATAAATGGAGTGGTCCACGTTTGGCTTGCATTACATATTCAAACCGCAACTGCGAAATTTAATGCGTCGTACGAAAGGTCGTGGCTGTTAGGAGTGAGGAGGGTCGAGCTCTGTGTTGCACGCTCACCTATACTAAATGCCAAGCTCAGTCCGTATGTGACCGTTGCTTAATAAAGATAGAAGGTTGAAGGTGTATTCGTAATGACTTCAAACTTTTGCTTGTTCAATTTGCTGAGAATTGAATCTTATGCTTGTTTGATTAACGATATGTTTATAATTAATACGTTTTATTTTGAAGGGTTTGCTAACAGTATATTTAGGGTAATTTTTTATATTTATTATTTATAATAATTTTTATCAATTTTTTTTATATATACAGAAAAAAACTTTTCCACCTAATAGGAGAAACTTTTACATTCATTTATTATTGAAGCGTTCAGTTGCATATGGAATTGAAGTATTCCTTAAAAGCGTGATCACTCAAATCACCTGATAATCGTTATAAATCATAAGATGTGTGCGCATAAATTACACGTGATAGTATCAAGTATAAGATAAAACTCTTGATTCTTCACCTTAGATACTTAAATATAATATAAATATAGGAGTTTAAATACGGGACTGATACAAAATAATTGTCCAACATACCTAAACCATCATGCTACACCATTGGAGTGATAACTTTTACTAAAAGCTAACCCAAAATAATATGAAAACTTAAAAAAATTGTCAAAAATATACAAAAGTCCACTTTTTTATATTGTCAAAATAGAAAAATATAATTTAAAATATATTTATTAAATGCAGGGTTTTTATCTTGGTAAATGAATGATTCATATAATTTAATTTGGTTTAATATTTCTTCAATTCAATAATTTAAAAGTTTAATATGTTATTTGAAAAATAAAATAGTCGTAGAGAAATAAAGTAATTGAATAAAATTTTGATGGTATTAAAAAATATTTGAAAATTGATTGCAAAAGTGAGCAGTGAATTTTTAAAGAATTTTACAAAAATATTTCTCCTTTAAATTTTGCAAAAGTATTTCTCCTTCAAATTTCCTATGCCTTATGCTTTGAACTTTTCTCTAATATTCATAACGAGCATAGAAATTTCTTATAGTTTGATTAAAATTATATTTAAGTTGTATTTTAATCTTGAATTTTGTTAACAAGTATCATTAGAATATTTCTTCAAATTTTTATATTTACTATATAATAATAATTTTTGGTATTTAAAGTAATAATTAATGATAAATTTTAATGTATTAAAAATATCTGATCGATTGTCGAATTCGTCAAAAATAAAAATATCAACTCAATCCTAAAATAATTTATAGATAGTGATGAGTAGGATCGTCTCCATAGGGAACGAATGATTTTCAGTCTTCTAAAACCAGAAAATAAATCAACCAAGTAAATAAATAAAATCTCGATAACTAAAAAAAAATAAAACCCAACAAAATTAATTAAATCAACAAGACTAAAAATAAAATAAATGAGAGAATCAAATTTATCAAGACCTAGTCAAAGGAATAATTTTTAGATTGGTTTAAGTGGATTGATCATTGAAGTTAAAACATTTTCATTAACTTGATAAATCAATTATAGTTATCGGTAAGTCCTGCATAACTAATTCCTCCTTACGTTATAGAATAATTAGGTCAAGTATGATAATTGCCCTCTAACCAACAAACAAACCTAGAGAAGCTCTTAGATTTTAATTTATTGATAGCATTAAGAATTAGA
>JAVXUL010000020.1:7289181-7301616 GCA_035590515.1 Trichilia minutiflora
CAAGCGAAATAATTTCTCTTTAATCAACAAACCAACCTGGAGACGCTCTTAGATTTTAATTTATCAATAGTATTAAGAATTAGAGAAACCTGATTCTAATCAACAAATACATAAGCATTTATTCATTTAAATTAGATTATGCAACCCAAAGATATTTTCTGAGGACATCTGTTTTCACAAGTATAGAAAATTCATACAATTACGAATATGAAATTCTATATGACTGTATAATGTTAATCAAATCATGCAACGGGCCCTTATTGCAACAACTAAATCAACATTAATATTATGAAGCACATAATTGTATAAACACCAAGATTAAACAAAAGATTGAAATTTAAGATTAGATCTAACAATCCTTGAGTTCAATCTTTAATTATCCTTTAACTAGAAAAGAAAATTAGTTACTCATAATTGAGTATACAAAGCTACAGGTCTGAAGCGTGAAGAACTGAAAAATATTCTGAATGAATGAATAATAATCCTCCGTTCTTACTCCAAAAGTAATAATATATAATCAAATTTTAGACCAAACTCTCCTCTTTTCAGGTTTTCTATTTGTCCACAACAACTTCCAAAACATCCTAGAGAGATTAGAATCCTAAATAAAACCAAAAGCTGAGCTGTGAAAAGAAATCTCGCACATCTGGAATTTTTCAGTCAAAATCACGTTTTTGATCGTCTTGCCTTGACCTCTAGCCATATCCACGGCTTGTGTCACACCTCTATCACATTTACATTCGCCTTGCCTTGACTCTTAGCTATGCCCACGGTTAATGTCACACTAAACGGACAGAATCTCTTTGAATCATAAAATCATCAAAAATCATGTTTCTTAACTTCATTTCAGCATTTTCCTATTTCAACATCATGAAAACACAAACTAAGTAAAATTCATTCATGAAGCACAAATAATCATAGCAAATATGAGAAAATAAGTAGAAAAAATATGTATAAAATACATATTAACAGTTAACATCTAGCAATATGTTATAATCCCTAATTTATAATGAAGAAAGTCTTTATCGAATCTTTTAATACTATTTAAACATTCTATATGGATAAATTCTTTCGTTCATTTCATCCCCATTGAGTTAGGGCTCACAGGTGTCAAAACCCCTAAACTCAATTTTTACTCAGATTTTTGGTTTCAATGCTCTGAACTTATTACCATAAACTCTTTCATATAATATTTTATCACTCTGGCCAGAGAATTCTATTTTAGGTATCTACCAAAAATTTGACTGGAACTTTAGTGCGAATTGAGTTAACAAAAACTCAATTCTATATCAAAGTTAAAGGATCCCATATCTAATGTCTGTCGTTTTTCAATATAAATAACATATGATCAAAATGACTTATTGTACAAGACGTGAATAGTTACGTACCTATACACCACATAAATCATATGTATTTATACCAAATCATGACACTAGCATATCAAATCTGAGAAATAATTGTCACACACGAATAATCATATAACGAATCATTAATATCATACATTCGTGTGATTCGTTATGTCTATGATCATATTCAAAAAACAGTTCTCTAACTGTTAATCTATGTTAATGTCTTATTAACATAACTATCATGCTACCCACATTAATATCCTCTCATAATATTCATTGGATACATTCAACGTGCCTACTGTACAATATCAATGCCTAAGTGATATTACGTATGTAGGGAATGATTTGGATAACTATTATCCGAACATTTTTATGTGTACTTTTTAATTATATGATAAAAAAAGAAAGTAACATACACATGAGAAATAAAGAAATAATTTTCTTTAATAATAATAATAATAATAATGTACAATACAATTATTATTAATACATAATTCAATATAAAATATACCCCAAAACTGATAACACAAATAGTTTTAGGGTATACAACACTAATAATATAGGCATAGATACCTCGAGACACTAAGTCAACCAACATGAGAACTCTTGAGGGAGTGTATGCCCTTCCTTAAATAGTGAGTGGAATTAATTTAATTTGTTTTTCATTACTTTTAAAATTAATTATATAATTTATCTGTTTTAACATTTTAGAAAGTTAGATTTTTATGAATTTTATTTCTAATTTGTAAAGTGATGTATGTATGATTTGTGGGATTATATGATTATATGGTTGTACGAGATCAAAGGTTGGATATAAATGTGATATCTTTCTAGTATGTATATTGTCATATTGGTTCTATGGATATTTATATACATGATTTATTAGATATAATGATCTTGATTATATTCCATATTGACATGCATATGGGTGATATGATCTTGAGGACCGGGATTATGTATTGACTTAACTACAGGGTGATAGCTTAGGATGGATTTGGGAGAGGTTGCTTATGTGAGTGAAAATTTGTAGGTGGGGGGCGAAATACGGAATGATGTTGGTAAGATTATTAGATTATGATTTGATCACTTGTACATCTCGTTAAGGATAGTCACATATATCATCACGTGGCTACTTGAGTTAATGTTAAAGCGTGTAGGATTTTTTTAAAAATAAATTGCATGCATTCTTTATGATTATAGTAAATAATAAATTTTAAATAAATGTTGGAAAGGATGGTTGGCTCAACATTTTCAGTACGCAGGCTTTGATTTTTTAACTTAAATTAAATGTTTTAATTAAATTTATTTTTTAGGTTCCTTATAAATATATTAATATATTAATTCATTTTGAGATTTTAAATCAATTCTTATTTATTTTGATATCTAATTCACTTACGGAGTATACCCTCACATACTCACCCTTTCTTCCTTACAATTTCAGGTATATTAAGATTTAACTGCGTGTATAGGTGCTAGTGTGTAATTAAGACCAGTAAGGATTCAAGTAAACTTTGAATTTGACTCACATTTTCTTACATTTAGGTCCACTGGATCATATTGAAATAAAGTTTATAATTTTATTTTAAAACATAAAATTATGCTGATTTTGAAGTTATGTTTTATTTAATTTGGAAATGATTTGTAATAGATAAATATTGAAGATGGTTGACTATTTTTATTAATTGTGATGCATTATTTTTACTATGAATTTGTATTTGGTTTGATATATGATGAGATCATTCGACTATCTTTAAAATGGAAACGACTTGGATATGATTTGATTTTGGAAAATGATTTTGGATTATAAGGAGTTTGATTGAATTGAACTTATATTGGAAGTATATAATTGATTTGTTTTCAGGTACCAAGATACTTTATAAGCTCTCATTATGTATTTGAGAGTTTAAAATATATAATGAAAGTTTATTACGGTTGTCATGTGTAAGATCTACGGACTGAGGTGTGACATGCTTTCTTTGAATTATATTATGATTTTGGTTTTCTTATATATGATGATTTATAAACAATGTATGAACCTTAAACGAATTTGGCATAAAATGATTTTGAGAACGAATTTGTACATTATGATAATATAAATGATTTTAATGAATATATTGATCATTGTCTTAGAATTGTATATTGATATATTTATATACATGATGATTTATTTGGATTTAGATTCCATTTGAATTTGATGATGATTTATGGTGATATGGCCGAGGAAATTGGATTTGTAACTACAGAGTTAGTAACTTAGAGTAAACCTAGGTAAATGTCACCTAGGTGAGAGGATTATGAAATAGTCTAGGAAAGGAATATTAAATGGTTGCCTAGGTGATCTAGTATCTAGGTGAGATAGTTTATTGCTCATCTGAAGGTCATGTTGTGAAGTAGTTTAAGGTCGAACCTCAAGAAGGCTGTTTAGATGATCTAGTGCCAGATGACTACTTGTCTAGAGCTCTTATTATATAGAGGACAATCACGAGTATCACCACATGACTACTTGAGGGCTAATGTCAGTAGTAAGTCAAAATTTCTAAAAAATCATGTTTTGTTTATGTATTATATTGAATATTTTATAAGACATTTATATTAGTTTTATATTGTATATAAAAAATCTACTAACAGTTCGGGATTGCCCTCAATCAAGATAATGTCCGTGGAAAGAGACCAGCCTAATGTTTTTATTTTAATATGCCATAGTTTTAAATGCATAATGTCATCATTTTTTTAATATTTTAAATCCTTTTTATTAAATATGTTATTAAATTAAAATCTTATATGCATATTTATCTTTTTATTTATAATGCTTAAATAGATGATTTCCCTATTTGTCTAAACACGGAGTATACATTCATATACTTATCTCATTTACCTTTAATTTCAAGTGAGTTCGAGGGGAGTTAAGTAAGTAGTGTGGTAATAATCGTATCTAGATTTAGAACGCTCAGGTATATTTATAGACTTGACCCACATTTTTTAAAATATTTGTGTCCATGAGAGATTTTATAATTAAATTTGGTTATTTATTTTTATATATGAGACTTGTAAACAAATCTATGAATTATTTATTGTCTTAATTTTTTATTTGAGATGAGATAGTGGATTTGAATGTGATTTCAAAATGAATTAAATTTCTTCGGATTATGAAGTTTTAAATTGACTTCGATTGAAAAAGTAGAAGGTGGTTGATTTGAATATTTTGAGTGTTTAAAATTATTTATAAGCCTTATAGGCTCTTGATGTGTTCTTTAGGATACAGAATACATATCAAAGATATGTGACACTTGTCACAAATAAGTCTCATGGACAACAATAATTTTATTTGACATTCATAAAATCACACAATTTCTTTTATAAAAAAATAAAATTAAAAAACATTTTTTTCTCACTCCTAATATTCATTCATCCATTTATTTACCATTCAATTTGCATTTTTTTTTCTAAAATTTATTGTTGAAAATAAACTTTCTACCATAACAATTAAAACATGACAAATGAGTGTTAATATCACTGTCATTGATAAATAAATAAGTAAATACACCTTATTAATTGTTCTTTCTCTTTTAGTGGGGTATATATATATATATATATATATATAGTTTTACATGCATAAAATCTAATTTTATTAGGTTAAAAAAATTTTAAAATATTTTTTATTTGTAATTAACACAAGTCGTATTGTTATTAGATTAATTAAAACTTAAAAACTAATTTTTTTATAACTATATTTTATTTTTAATTATATAAATTCTACTTTTATTTAAAAGAAAATTAATTTATTAGACAAAAATTTTGAGGGTTTAATGAATCCAACTTTGTTGTTTTAACAAAGTTAAAATTTTAGGTTTAATGGACTGAATTGGTTATAAGGTTGTACTTTTAAGTTCATGGGGGCTAAATAAAAATATAATGGAGACTACAAAAAGGAAAAACTTATGTTACTCTTGGATTTACAATTTTAATCATATGCATATAAATATTTATTTTTGATTAAAAACATGAAAATATATTATATACAAACGTTATATAAGTAATGCTAAGAGTCTCAAGCTTTATTCTAAATAATATGATAATTGAATTGACAATACCTTGTTATTTTATTTATTAAAATTTATTAATTTAAAAAAATTTTAATTATTTAAAAATTATCTTTTTATGAGTTTTTGACGTGCTATCACCAATTCAATTACCCTAATTGAAATTTCTAACATTATTCATAAATAAAATATTAGGAATTCACTTAAATTGAAGTATCATATCACTCAAGGCAAACAGTTAGTCCTATTACAGGGAAACCACAGGGAAATAGACACTGCAAACGCATAAAAGTTTCGAAGCTAAGGATATTTTCAACGACAAACAGAAAACTATATATATATATACACACACACACACACACTCAACTTAAGCAGAATATACCTATGTATAAATTTTACTTGGCAAGACATACAGTGTACAGAGAAGGAACAGTACCATGGACAGGGCCTTGTTACCATATCTGTCTTTGAGAGTTTTCGCTAGTGTTCCAAGATGTGCAGAGATCAAGCAACTACTGCATCAGTCATGGAGATGGGGCGGTTTTTTTGATGGTTCATCATTAAAAGAATTAGAAACTTTATTGTCACATCCAGGTTTAGCGCCAAAAACACCTGCACAGCCACCACCACTACCACCACTCTTAACCATGTTTCCACACCCACCACCACAGCCACCACTTTGCCGTGGTTCCACACCTGCGACCGCAACCACCATAACCACCACAGCCTCCGCAGCCACCGCTCTTCACCACGGTTCCACATCCACCACCACAGCTGCCACTTCCACAACCACCACCACATCCCCCACATCCTGCACTTTTCACAATGTTAGCCATGTTCATGTTTATATTCGGTTCACTTTCAAGGTTCATGCTAGTTTGCGTGCCCTCCTCATGGGATGGATTGACACTATTAAATACACCATATATCTCCTTCAAATTTTCAGTGTTGACAGTGAATAAAAGCTGATATGAGTACTGGTAACACCATCTCTTTTTCCTTCACCTACATTATTCAATGGAAACAAAAATAGTGTATAAGTGATGAATTCCTGTTTGATGAAAGTTACAAATGGAAGCATTGTACCTTAATGACTCGAGATTTCAAGTCAAGCAATGCAATTGCTTTGCCATATGGATCTACTGAAGAAAATTCAACTGCAGTCATAAAATCTTCTTCAGTTCTCTGCTTCTCACAAATTTTGAGTTCATAATCCAACTTTCTGCCTGGGAAGATTTTAATCTGTTCCAAAGAAGATAATAAGTTCAAAATTTACATGCTCTGGGCATGTGGATAGGCAGCTTTCAAATATGTACTTATGAAAATTCCTACAGAGCCTGGAATGATTAGACAAAATCACAGTGCAGATACAGAACATGATAGATAATACATACCATTCTATGTCCTTTGAGCTCAAAGATATGACCTTCTTCACTGGATTTCTTTTTAAGACACCATTGAGAATCCATCAGAGACCAACCAGTCTCGGACATCTCCGCCAAAGTCATAGTTTCACCAGACTCTACAATGCCAACAACTTGCTTCCTTGGAGTGTACTTGTCCTCTAAGTTTGCCTTCTTGGAGTCCCTGCAATGTAGTCAAGCCAGCACACAGTCAAAAGTGCTTTGAGGTATTATATAACAAGCACGCCCCAAACACTAAATACTCATGGAGAAATGCTCAGGGCACGCAAATCACTTGGAAAAACCTTTCTCATGATATTGAGAAGAACAAAAGCTATTAAATCAATCAAGGAAATATATATCTCCAAGACAAATTAACTGAATTGTTCGAGTATGAGAAACTTGTTTCAGCAAAAATGGATTAACAGGATCCTCTTCTAGAATGCAAGCACTATTTACTTTTACATACTATTATTTTTCACCTTTTACATATACGTGCCAACGATGAATTATTAAATTTATATTTCTAGAAGCAACAATCAGCATCTTGACAACTGATTCAAGTCGAAATGCCTAATAATTGTATATGGCATGTTTGAACCTAAAAATTGTTAATCCCACTAAGAAGACTATGATCATTATGGTTTAAAAATTTTAAATAGATCAGCTAGCTTTAATGGTAAGAAGTCAATTTCAGCCTCTTCAGATACATAAGGTGCAATAAATTTATAATGCAGATTAATTATCAACTTAGAATTTTCATAGAAAACATCAATGTTTCTTCATGCATTGTACATAGATTTCCCAATAAGCCATTCTAGTAATTCCCCAATCTGTTACTAATATTCTAATTATTAGACCGTCTTGGCCTCAGTCATGAAAGACCTAAAGACAGACACACACACACAGAGGCAGAAACATCTATGCGTGTAAGTAAATACATAAAGATCGTGCAAAGACAAGGCAAGTAGCATTCAACCCATTTTTCTGCAGAAACAATATACCTACCTCATTTGAAGACTAATCACCTCAGAGTGAGTTTCATCAATGACATGGGCCAAGCTCTTAGAATGTTGAATCCACCCGGCAAGGGGAAAAAGACAAAAACTTTTTGATAAAGGCCGGGAATAAACCACACGAAGCATACGTGGTGCTAAGGTTGGGATGGTGAATGAGACAGCAATTCGGAGGCTGATTGGTTTTGAGGTCACATTGCCGGATCTGGGCACTACCTCAATCCATTGTTCCACTGCAAGTTTGGATATTGGGATCAAAAGGTTTTGCAAAGAGAGAGATGTAGTAGCCATAGTTTTTGATGCCCCTGGTATTGGTATTTTAGAAGGTGAATAGGATACAAGTTCAAAGAACAGCTCTCCAGTTGGTTCACACTGTAAAGTAGCAACTTGTTTCACCCCAGACTTGGACAGAATAGTGAGTTTTCTCTTAGCATTGAAGAAAAAATCAGGTTGTGATTTATTAAACACCACAAAAAGGTTCCCCTTTTGGTCCTCGGGTAAGTTTTTAACATCAACAATCTCCAACATGACCTGAGAAGGGTATGAAAAACATTAAAGAATAACCTTGATAGACAAGAGCTATTAAATTGGTATTGGTTCAGCCAGAATATGTCCTCATTCAATGAGCAAATACAATAGGTAGGACAAGAGATTATAAGAACAATATTATCTGGCATACTGGTATCAATATCATGTCACTAACCATTGAAAGAGCTGCACATTGTCTGTTAAAAGAAGCACAATTTAAATTTAATTTAGCACTATTGTAGTGCTAAAGCTTTACCAAAACTGAACTAAGTACAGAAATTACAAATTATCTTCAAAATTATCATGAACATGGCCACAGTGAACATAGAACACCATTCTCA
The DNA here is from genome assembly GCA_035590515.1 of Trichilia minutiflora. Taxonomy (NCBI): domain Eukaryota; kingdom Viridiplantae; phylum Streptophyta; class Magnoliopsida; order Sapindales; family Meliaceae; genus Trichilia; species Trichilia minutiflora. The sequence goes on from JAVXUL010000020.1 coordinate 7,297,859, forward strand.
TTGTATTTATGACCATAAGAACACCTTACAATGACATGTTTATGCCATGGGGCGGTGGGACTATAATGTAGTCAATTTGTGAAATCCTGGTTGCAAAAATTTTGCTGTCTATGTCTATTCAATAACATGAAAATGCCACTAAATTTAAACTCTTGCTAAACATTTGATGATATATATCAAGTTGATATTAAAGAAATTTAAAAAAAAATCTAGAACATGCAGGTAACGTGTAAAGGAGAACTAATTGGAGAAGGAGAGAAGGTGCCAGAAAACTACCTCCATAACCTTCAACTCCAGCAGATTAATTTTCTCCTGGTACTCTTTTGAGGAAACTACCTCTTTGCCAACAATATTAGATGAGAAGGGAATGGTTGTGAGTGGAGATGGTCTAGGGCCTCTATACATTGCCCCAGCTTTCCAATATCTTGAGCCAAATGTCTCTTCCCACTGCTTAGTAGTTCCAGAAAACCCAGTGTCAAGCTTCTTCCCTTTAGTTCTGTCTTGGTCCACGTCATCATGCTCCAATAGCTTGCCAAGCTCTTTACTCACATCTTTACAGTAAGAAACGGGATGCAACTGATGCGTGTGCCAGATAAGATCAATGTCATAAGTAGGCACACAAAAGCGTCTTATGGACCTCTCCCTGTTTCTCTTAATCATATGCAGAAACCCCTTATATCTGGCCACAGCTTCCTCAAGAAAGACATCATTGTTCATATGGGGCCTGGATACCTGGTATGAAAGAGCAACAACATAACCAGTCAGAAGATTCAAGCAACTGGAAGACAAAAAGCTCAAACATTCATGCTTATGAAGATCCAATTATTAATGCAAAAAATGGCAACATTCATACAAATCAAGTAATGACATCATGTGGTCAGTGGCACTGACATTATTTAAAAGAATACAAGACCTGGCCTACAGCACTGGCGAAACCAAAAGTATTTAAAAATTCAAAAGGGAACACGTTATACAAAGTATCATTCTGAATCAGATTAAAAAGACAAGAAATTCTCTATGATTATCAGAACACGGAAAATTTCTGTAACTCGTTCAAATAATCAATTTACTAAAAATTGGACAGTTTGAGTGGGAATTCGATATCAAAACTCAATAAAAGATTTTAGGAGTTTCTATAAAATGAAAATTATGTTTACATACACAAGAATAGTGTCTACAAAGCCACCATTCTAAGTCAGTTACTGTTAAACATTTCAAGATACGAAATCTCAATGAAGAAATGTAACTCGAGAGACTTTTGAAATGAACAAAAACTCTGAATGAACTTCCTAATATTGGACTTTTTTATAAATCAAATCAGTACACAAAATTGTCCGAATTCTGATGTAAAAGAATTGGTAGCCGCCCAAGTAAACAGTGAAGTAAGCCACAGGAGTGTAAAAAGATCCAAAACTGGGATGATTACAGGGAAGTTCCATACTTCAGGTTCATAATTGATACTACTGCTATTTTCAACAATTCATTCATGCCTAAATCTAAAATTAAATATGTGAAAAGTAGGAATCCAGCATGCTTATATAAGGCATAACTACCAGAATAAACTCAAATATAATGGCTTAAGAAACAATGTCATCATCATCTCCAAACCTGATAAAAGAAAGGACTCTGTCTTCTAACAGCTGAAACTAGATCATATTTGGTGTATTTTTCAAGTCCAGAAAGTTGGGGTGTGGAATCATCTGAGTTTGCTTTTGTCAAGTCCATTTCATAGGGCACCTCTGGATATTGACTATTCCAAATTTCTTCAGTTTGCGTTTTACAGGCCCCTTGAATGGAAGATACAACATTAGAGTTGTCAAGGATCTTCCCATAAAGTTCCTCACAGTCAGATTTATACCGCAGCTGTATAAAAATTCCAAAAAGCTGCTCAGCAACTTGAAATTACCTAGCCCAGATGGGTATGATTCAGTTAAGACACTTACTGGGTTGAGCCTATGACAGTGCCAAACCCATTCGCAGTCAAGAGGAACAACCAGAAACCCTTCATGTATCTGGGACTCGGAATGTTTGGCCAGCAACGGAAGCCAACAAGCATTATACCTGAAATTAGCATTACTAAATTAAATTACAGAAAATAGCAAAAAAAAAAAAAATTCATTATAGCACTTAAGAAGGGCATGGTACATTCTACTTCAGTAACATACACCATAGCCTTCATGACATAAATATATCTAATATCTAATAACTGATAAATTGAAAGTAGCAAATGCATGAACTTTATAAATCTGACATTGAGAATCAAATCCTAAACCAAGAGAAACTTTTATATGCAGTGCTGTGGAACGGCAAGAAAGAGGGGTATCAATTTGGTATCAAGCATTTCCATATATGAAAGTACATCATATCAAGAGCCAGTTAAACAATGGATACCACAAAACTAAATGTTTTCATAGTTGCAACCATCCACCAAACAATCTGGTGAAACTTAAACAAATGCCAACATTTGAAAATCATCACAAATTAACCATGAAAAACAATATGAAGTAACAAATTTGAAAAAATGTAATGAAGTGATAGAATTCTAGAGTGGTTACCTGTAGATGGCCCTTTGAAGGGCAGGGCCTTCATAGAGAAAACGGTTTCTATCAACAGCTGCCAGAAACTCAAGCTGCTGTTTGGCTGCAGCCACAAGGTCAACACTTATCTGAATCTTTTGTGCTTCAAGCCACTCCAACTCTTGCTCCTTCTCCATATCCATGCCTCAGATCCAACTAAAGAAAACAATAACAAGACAAATTTAGCAGTGCTCTCGATGCAAAGAACTCCACATTATTGATAATAGAATAACAACTACATCATTCACAACTAGGAGTTTTGACCCAAATTTTTTTCTTTTTTCAGCCAATCCATTCTCATGTATAGCAAAACAATACCGTCATCACATTTGTCAATTAATAGATCAGGTCATCAGGAAACTAATAAGGCAAATATAATCACAAATTCATAACAATTCGAACATAAATTTATAATTAACTTCAATTTAAAAAAAGAAAGAAAAAACTTCCAATTGCGTTTGGATGCCGAGAAAAATCTACAGAGAAGAAAAACAAACATTAGAAGCTTCAAATTCCCGTGCTTTTCCAGCAATTCCTCAGCAACCAAACAGATAAATTTCTCCTATATAACAATACCTCAACATGATAAATTCATATATAAATTTATTACCAAGATCATCACCAACAAATAACAAAAATTAGAATTACTATCCTTCTTAGCAGCGAAAATAAAAAATAAAGTGAGAAGGAAATTTATGAACTGTAAAAAGAAAATTATAAAAATACCAGAAAGTGATCAAAGTGAATAAATGCCAACACTGTTTGTCCGATCAATATTGCTATTACCTGAATGGGATTATTATGTAGCTTATCTTCAGCTTAATACCGTTGAATCGTCGGCTCCTGGTATTTATTTATGGTAGAAGGTTGATGTCTTGAAACTTAAAACAGCTTTTATGAATGGACCAAGTTTTAGAATTAGACTTCGTGGGGTTTGGATTTGTGAATTGTCAACTTTGTATAAATTTTGATGCAAAAAGCTTATTAATTAATTAATTAATTAAATTATTATTTTATGAGGTGCCCACAAGTTTATTACTTTTCAAAAGTAATAAAATTTTCAAAAGTTTATTAAATTAACTAAAACTATTATTATTATTATTATTATTATTATTATTATTATAGCACAATAAAAATACTATAATCTCAAATAAAATTATAATAAAAAATATATAATTAAAC
>JAVXUL010000020.1:7301716-7326540 GCA_035590515.1 Trichilia minutiflora
AATAATATTTTAAAAAATAATTAAAAAATTTTATTATATAAATATTATTTTAAAAAATAATAAATATTTTGATAAGGGATATTTTACGCTGCTTTAATTGTTGGTGGGACTAAGGTGATTGATATTGGCTAACCTCTTTCTTAAAAAATGCAGAAATGAATCCCACGAATTCCAAGGGGGATGCAATCTAATTGGTCCGACATATTCACATTTTTCCTAAAAAAAATTTAAAAAAAATTTTGGAATTACCCACGTGAGAGGGACAGAGAGGGAGAGACAAAATATGTCACGATTTGTGATCTCCCCCACAAACTCATAATACTTCACTGCAAGATTCATTTTCCATTAATCGAAGGATTTCAGTGATTGTTATCCACACAAGTCACATCGACAGAGATAACATTTTTTATTTTCGCATAAATATCTGAGTAATAATTGACGCATCCTTTACAAAAAAACACAAATGACCCGCTTTGAGAAACTGGCAAACTGATGTGACTCAACCCCAAATTTAGTGGTGATGGCAAATGGACTGTACCGGCTTGTGAGATGAAAATTTTGAAGGGTTTACTGTTAAGGTGGGTATATGATAAAAAATTTCTTCGATCCGTTAACAATATTATTGTGTATGTCAAGCTGTGTCGGATCTATTCTAAATCATACCGGCTTATTAGAGCAAGCTTGGCGGACTTTATTAGATCTATGCCTAACTGAACCACTAAATGACACTAACGGATCGGATTTAAAATAAATTATTTAATAAAAATAAATTTTTAATTTTATTAAAATTATTATAATTTCTAAAAATTATATTAATTTAAAATTATTGATACTTATAAATAATAAATTATAATATAAATAATAGAATGAGTTAAAAATAAAAAAATTAATATAAGTTATTTAGTGTATAATAATTTCAATTTTCAAATCTTGAATATTATTATTTATTTAACAAGATTAATATATTTATAACTATAAAATATCAATATCAATTGAATATTATCTAAATAATATGTTATATACATAATTGTTAAAATTATATTTTTTAGTTTAACTTATTATTTATAAAGGTAAATTTGTATTAAAGAGAGATTCATAGTAATTATTGACAAATAACAAGTACATTACATATAACAAAATTATATTTACAAATACATAATATTAATATATTATTATAATCAATTCAATTATATGTAAATACGTAATTATAATTTAAAAATAAATAAAAATATAATATAAAAATATTTATAAATGAGATTATTTACGTAAGTAATATTGTAATAACTAATACATAATTATAGAATAATAATACATGATTTATAGTAATAATTAATTATATTAATTTTTTAAAAATTATAACCACAAATAAATAAATAAAATACATGTAACACATTAAAATAATAAGATTATGGTGATTAATATTGAATTTGTACTTAATATTAGTAATTAGTGTAAATAATATATTATGTTATACTTTTAGTATTAATATTAAATCATTGTAACTATAGTATAATTTAATATTATATTTAAAATATACTTTAAAATTAAATAGATATGATATTTAAAATAGAATTTATATTGACAACTAACAAGTAGAATAGTAGTTATATTTTTATATTATAATCTTAATAAAGTTTTTTACATACTAATATTAATTAATTGATAATTTAAACTGTTAATATATTATACATATAATATATAATATACTAATATTACATACAATTAATATAACATATAACATATAATATTACATGTTAATATTATATGTTATACTAATAACATAAATATATATTATTAAATGTTATTATTACATGTTAATATTATAAGATATAATATTAATATAAATTATATACTAATATAACATATAATACATATTAACATTACATTAGTCATTACATATAAGTGATATAACATGTAATATATTAATATTCTATTATTATTACATGTTAATATTATAACATATAATATGTTATATAGCATATAATATTAATATAAATTATATACTAATATAACATATAATACATTATATACTATTATTACATTACATATAAGTGATATAACATATAATATTAATATAAATTATATACTAATCTAACATATAATACATTATATATTAACATTACATTAGTCATAACATATAAGTAATATAACATATAATATAAATTATAACGCATATTGACATAACATATAATATTATTTATTAATATAAAATTATACATATATATAACATATAATATATTAAATTATGTATGTAAAAATTAAAATGTAATAATAATATTATAAATTACAATTATAATAATAGATTATAAATCATATTACTAATTTACTCTATTACAATATTATGTATATATGAAAATAGGTATATATTATTTATGTGTATATATATGTATTATAATTTATATATATAATATGTAATTATGTTTAATTGTTTATTGAATATTGATATTATATTTTGTATTTTATATTTTTATTTATATAATTTATAAACATTAATTATATAAATAAAAATATTAATCTTATATAAATATTATTTTTATTTATAATTTATAAATTATATTCTAAAACAAAAAATATTAATAATTGTATATTAATTTTAAATTTAGTAATTAATAATAGTACATTAATTTTTGACCGTTGGATTGAAAGTGTTAAATTTAAATTAGATCGTTGGATCAAAAATTTGAAATATTAAAAATTGAGATTTAATTAGATCGTTGGATTGAAATATTTAGAATTTGGATCACTTTCACTCGTCATATCTTAACCATGTTGATCGTTAGATTGACCTGAGAATGTGAACAATTTATAACCATTGGATTGAAGTTATTTTGTCCGTTAGATTTATTTTATGATTGAAAAAAATTTCTAATCGTTGGATTAATCAATTTTAATAGTTGGATTAATTAATGATAAAGAAAATTTATAGCTATTGGTTCGAATCCATTTTAGAGATTTGGACTTATCTCGAGATTTAAAAAAATTCTGACTGTTAGATTAAGTTAAATATGATAGTTAGATTGATTTTAAAAATTAGAATAAATTCTAACCGTTGGATTGAAGAATTTTCGTCCGTTGGATTAATCTTGAGATTGTAGCAACTAATATTGATTATTGGATATCTTTAGATTGAAACAAAATCTGGGTCGTGCGATTGAACATGATATTAGAGTAGAATGTTTATGATCATTGAATCATACTATATAAGCTTTTTTTTAATTTTGTTTTGCGAACTCTCTTCTTCTCTCTGTCTCTTTTTGTTTTGTTGTTCTCTTTAACTTCTCTTTTGTTGTATTTGAAGAAACATATACTGTTAATTGTACTAATTAGTATATTCTCAGAAATCCTTGTCGTATATCCGAATTTTGGGTGAGTTTTCAAATTTCTAATTCACTCATCTTAATATGTTTATATTTATAATTTTTCTATTAATGATTTGAAGCTAAAGTTGAATAATAACTTTCTATTTTATTCTGTTTTGTTTGATTTGTCTTATTTGAAGTTGAAATTGAATGAATCAAATCTGTTCTTTATTTTATTTTTTATGACATCGTCCTCTAACTTTTAATTTAGCTTAGTTTTTTTACGTTTTCATACATGAATTTTAAAATGTTTATAATTTTTCTATGAATGTTTTGTGTTTTGTATGACTAATGACTCTATTTTGTTTAATTTGTCTTATTTGTAGCTGAAGTTGAACGAACCAGATCTTTTCTTTGCTTTACTTATTGGGATTCGTCCTTTGTATTTTAATCTTGAGTTAATTTTTACGTTTTTATACACAAATCTTAAATTATTTATAATTTTTTTCTGAATGATTTATATCCTGTTTGATGAATAAACTCTCCCGTCATTTAGTTTTATTTGATTTGTCTTATCTGAAGTTAAATTTAAACGAACCAGATCTGTTCTTCGCTTTATTTGGTGGATTTGTCTCTGTATTTTAATCTTAGGTTTGTTAACATATATCATCACATTCTGTATCCTGTTTTGATTGATTAACATGTTCTTATATATTCTGTCTTGATTTGTTTAATGATTATGAATATGTTTTTGTTAATAAAATAATGTGGTATATAGACTAAAAACTGATAACATATCTAAAAAACTGCAATCATGTATTCCTCCCAAGGGGAAAGAGTTCAATGACAGACTAACTTTTTGCGATAATATCACAAATCACATTATCGAATTCATTAAAATTGTTTGATTAACATGTATGTAAATATAATGATGTATATTCTATCTGGTTTGAATTTGATCATATGATTAAGTTTAATATACATGATGCTTGAATTTTATTTTACTTAATATGTTTCTATTAACGAGATCATGTGATATATAGGTTGAAAACTAATAACATGCCTCAAAAATTGAAATCATGTGTTCCTCTCAAGAAAAAATAGTTCAGTAACAGGCTAACTTTTTGCAACAACGCCACATATCGCATTATCGAATTCAATGAGATTATTTGATTAACAAGTTCTTATCTAGAATTAATGATGTATATTCTGTCTGATTTAAATTTGATCATATAGTGAAGTAGAATGTACATGATGCTTCTGTTCTGTTTTACTTAACATGTTTCTGCTAATGAGATAATATGATTTATAAGTTAAATACTAATAACATGTCCCAAAAACTGCAATCTTGTGTTCCTTCCAAGAGAAAAGAGTTTAGTGACATGCTAATTTTTTGCTACAATATCACATACCACATTATTGAATTTATTGAGATTGTTTGATTCTTATCTGGAATTAATGATGTATTCTGTCTGGTTTGATCATGTGATGAAGCTGAATGTACATGATGCTTCTGTTCTATTTTATTTAATATGTTTCTGTTAATGAGATCATGTGATATATAGGTTGAAAACTGATAACATAACTTAAAAACTGTAAATTCTGTGTTCCTTCTAAAGGGAAAGGGTTTAGTGATAGGTTAACTTTCTGTAACAACGTCATGTATTATATTATTGAATTCACTAAGATTGTTTAATTAACACGTTCTTATCTGAAATTAATGATGTATATTCTATCTGGTTTGAATTTGATCATGTAGTGAAGTTGAATATACATGATACTTCTATTTTGTTTTACTTAATATATTTTTGTTAATCAGATCATATGATACATATAGGCTGAAAACTCATAACATATCCCCAAAACTGCAATTCTGTATTCCTCTCAAGGAGAAAGAGTTTAGTGATAAGATAACTTTCTGTAACAACACCACGTATCACATCATCGAATTCACTGAGATTGTTTGATTAATATGTATCTAGATATAATGATGTATATTCTGTCTGATTTGAATTTGATCATATAATTAAGTTGAGTGTACATGATTCTTTTTTTCTGTTTTACTTACTATATTTCTATTAATGAGATCATATAATATATAGGCTAAAAACTGATAATATGCCCCCAAACTGAAATCTTGTGTTCCTTTCAAGGAGAAAGAGTTCAGTGATAAGCTTACTTTCTACGACAATGCCATACACTATATTATCAAATTCACTGAGATTGTTTGATTAACATGTATCTAGATATAATTATGTATATTTTGTCTAATTTGAATTTGATCATATAGTTAAATTGAATTTACACGATGCTTTTGTTCTATTTCACTTAATATATTTCTGTTAATGAGATGATGTGGTATATAGATTGAAAAATGATAATTTATCCCAAAAATTGTAATCATATGTTCCTCCCAAGGGAAAAAAGTTAAGTGACAAGCTAATTTTTTACGACAACGCGACGTACCACATTATCAAATTCATTGATATTGTTTGATTAACATGTATCTAGATATAATGATGTATATTTTGTTTGATTTGAATTTGATCATGTAGTTAAGTTTAATGTACATGATGCTTGAATTTTGTTTTACGTAATATGTTTCTGTTAATAAGATCATATGATATATAAGTTAAAAACTGATAATATGTTTCAAAAACTGCAATCATGTGTTCCTCCTAAAGGAAAAGGGTTCAGTGATAGACTAACTTTCTGCGACAACATCACGTACCACATTATCGAATTTATTGAGATTGTTTTTGGAATTAATGATGTATATTCTGTCTGATTTAAATTTGATCATGTGGTTAAGTTGAATGTACATGATACTTGAATTCTATTTTTGTTTTGATTGATTATTATTAATATATTACTTTCGTTTTATGAATGTGTATTCTATTATTGATATTTTCTATTAGTAATGGTTCAATCCAACAGTCAGAAATTATCCAATTCATCGAGATCATTAATTGGTAATGTTTATTCTTAATAATAAATAATAAGTGAGATATTTTAAAATACCTTTATTTGTTATTAAGGAAAGGGCTACAGTCTGTCTTTATTTGTCAAACTTATAATATTGTTAATTTGATTAAATTATGTTGTTTTATTTATTGGTTTCAACCTTATTAAATGTTGTTTCTATACTAATGATTGTTTACCCAATCGTTCATATTTTATCCTAAATTGACACAGGTTTTGTATCTATCTATTTGCTTGCGATATAGAGCTTTTATGATTGAAAAGTAAGTACAAGTAAATTTAATCTTCTATATCTGTAAAATAATGTATTATGAACATGATAATATTGGAACTAATTATTCTTTCACATCTAGTGTTTCAAGTTTTAAAAAGACAAGAACATCTATTATATGAAATTTTTTTACATTAAAGTATAGGCCTAATGCTTTTAGACAAATATAAATAAAACTATTTTTAAATTTTATAAAAAAACATTAAGTTATTCAAGTATAAGTGAAAATAGACATTTAAAAAGGTATATTGAAAAATATAGTAAAAAACATGTTTTTTCTGGAGATGATACCCAATCTTTACTTGCACCAAATACTTTCGAGGACAATATTAGTTATTTTAGGTACTCACATGAAGACATGCAAGAAGAGATTGTTAAATGGATAATATCAAATAAATTGTCATTCACTCAAACGGAAGACAAAAAATTAGAAAAATTCATGTAAAGGTATGTTTAATCTACTTTTAAATTAATTCCTAAAAATACATGTAAGAGCGATATTATTAAATTATTTGATTAATTTAAAAAAGTTTGATTGCAAATTTTAGTTGTTTTAAAGGAATTGTTTCTATTACTTCTGATTGTTAGACTAGATATAATTGTTTGGATTATATTTACATTATTTCTCATTACATTAATGATAGTTAGATGTTATATAAAAAAATTATTGCTTTTCGTGAATTAGAATATCCACGTAATACATTAGCTATTTTCAAAATAATGATGAGTGTTTTTAGAGAATATGAAATATAGGATAAAATTTTTAGTATTAGTTTTGATAATGCTTCTTTAAATAATGCTATTGTGAACATATTTATTAATAATTTATCTCTTGTACGTGATTTTAGTTTACAATTTTTTCATTTGAAATGTGTTTATCATATTATTAATTTGATTATGCAGGATGAATTGAATCTAATTCAGTCTCATATAAAAAAAATTAGATATACCATACAATATATAGCATCACATGATTCTAAGAGGTAAGAATTTAATTCTACTTTAGTATATTATGAATTACAGTCTAAATATTCATGCTTGATGTGAAAACTTGTTAGAATTCAACTTATTTGATATTGAAATATTGTGTTAATTACAATGATGCAATTACTCATTATTATAATAAAAAATTAGATGATATTTGTATTACTTCTATTGATTGGAATATGACTTTTACTTTTATGAATTTTTAAAAAATATTTTACAATATTACATTATCATGTTCACATGTTTCTTCTTCTTCTTCTTCCTGTATTTTGAACCATTTGCATGATATTAATTATATTTTTGCTCGTTATAGAGATATTGATGAGTTTAGAATCGTTTGCTTTGTTATGGAAGAGAAATTCAAAAAATATTGAAAAAATATTCCTAAATTATTTGTATATGCAGTATTGATGGATCTTAAAATCAATCTTTCTAGTTCTGTTGCATTAGTTAATGAAACTGCCAAAAATTTGAATATTAACCTTGATTTTGATAATTCTTATTGGAAAAAATCTTTAAATGATATTTATGTTCAATATCAAAATATGACAGGTATAAATACATAAACTGTTTATAGTAGTAATAAACCTGTTGCTGATACTCCATTTTTGAAAATTTTGAGTAATGTTAGAATTAATGTTGGTGGTTCAAATAGTGTACTTCATAAATTAGGGAAATATATTTTTATTGATTATTCTAATTTGTTTACTCTTAAAGGAAAAAGAAATTTTGATGTTTTTAAATGGTGGAAAGTAAATGAAAAGGTTTTTCCTATGCTATCCATCATGGCTCGTAATTTACTAACTCTTCCAATGTCTACAGTTGTATCAGAATCTGTTTTTAGTTTAGGGAATAGGATACTAAATGAAAGGAGATTAAGGTTGTCGTTAGAAGTTTTAGATTACTTGATATGCTTGAAGGATTGACAAGATACAGAAAATAGAATTTAAAATATAAATCAAGATATTGATGAGGAAATTGATTGTTATAATTTTAATTAGAATTACTTTTATTGGTGATCATTTTCTTTGATTAATTTGGTTTTAACATTGGTTCTATTTCTCGTATTGATTTTGGTCATTTTGGATCCTTGATGCTTAGTTGTGATTATGATACTTGACTTGGTTCTATTATAGTTCTGGTACTTTGAGGATGTGGCTTAATTTTGATTCTAGTTTTATTTTTTATATTTGGTTTTGTATGTATTAGGATTATTTTTTTAGTTGATGTAAACCTCTGTAAATGAATGAATTACAAATGATAGATAGTTCAGTAGGTGTAAACCTCTATAAATGAATGAATTACAAATGATAAATAGTTCAGTAGGTGTCAATCTAATTAGAATATAGTGTATTATAATGATGTAAATTCATCTATTATATTTATTTATGAATATTGAATGTTGGATTGTTAGCGATGAGTTATGATTTATGAAATAAGAATTATGATTATCAATTATCTAAGCCATAACTTTGGATGTTGATGGTTTTGACAAATGTTAATTGGTCAAATGTTTGATATATTGAAATATAAATTGACTATAAAATTAAACTGGGTAATCAAAAAACATTTTAAGTTTTAACCATTATAAACAGTAAAAACACGACTCGATCCGACTCAGCATGAGGGTTGTGCCACAAGTTTTAACCATTATAAACAGTAAAAACACGACTCGATCCGACTCAGCACGCACAACCCATGAAAGGCTTAGGCTAAAACACGGCACAGACCGTGTGCCGTGCTTTAGCCCGAGCCCTTCACGGGCCATGCCAAGCACGAATCGAGGGGTTTGAATTCTCGGCTCAATACGGTCCTGTTGTTGGGTTGAACTAAATCGTGCTTTTACTGTTTATCGTGTCATATTGTATTAGACTTTACTGTTTACGTGCCAGGCCCGTGTTAGGTCGTGCTAGTCCAACCCATTTGCCACCTCTAAGCATTCCTATGAGAGGATGTAATTATTAGATAAATAACACAAATATAACATGATTAATAATTATATTAAATTAGATTTTAAGGTTCTTAACCCATTAACACATTGAAAAACTGGCACCATTGCAACTTGTTTAACTTAGTCAATACTAGTATTAGCTTAAAATTTTAAGTCAAGATAAAATTCATTAAGCCTTTGTTTGACAATAGACATGACCACTACTTGCGATACTACAAACACAAAATCAAGATAAAATCTTTACATTTCAAGTACTAGAATAGAATAGAATAATATAACATATAAATATTTGAAATATGTGATCTTTGATAATGTCAAGTTATAAGTCACACTAGTTGGGATATAAGTTTTGTTTAGCAATCATTAACACAAAAAGCCAAGAATGTCATGTTTCTGCGAAAACAAATGCACCTTAAAAATTTCTATATGACGGGAAATCGCCAGTGTCATTCAAGAAATATGCTCACTATTAAGAAATGGCTATAAAATTATCTTTTCCTTTGCGGCTCCAATATAGAATTAAAACTATTACCTGAAAACTGAAAATGCTGCTGGTTGTGGGCTCTAGAACCTTAAATCTCACCATGTGAACTCAATTCCATCCGTTGCATAAGCTTGATGAACAATAGTAGGGGACCTGTTGAAACTAGGGTATTAATTCATAATTCCTCTGACTGAGTGTCATCTTTTGTTTGCATTGGCTCAAACTTGCCATGCTCCAGATATTCCTCTTCAATAGTTTCCTTGAGGATGAAAAGTCTTTGTACAACTACCGGTTGAGTCATCTGCTTGGCTTCCCTGAGTTCAGTCTCCTCCTTATTGAGATGGTACGCATCAAGCATTATTGTAATCCACTTGTGCAGTTCTTTGGGAGTTCTGCTCAAAAACACAGACAAAATAAATTCATATACTACACCCAAGAAAAAAGTGTAGTTTCTGAGGAGCAAGAAGCTATCTTACGTGTGTGAAGCCTTGAAGTTTATGGCTTCATGTTCATCACCCGGAGAGAAAGCTGTTGCCAATGCCGAAAACCGTTCTTCAGGATCTATGATGTTGAGCAAGTATTTAAGAAGCTTTATTTCTTTTGGTGCTATGCTCCTAAGACTACTCTTTGTGGTTTTATATAGACGATACATTATTTCTTTCACCTGCACTCACAAGTTCAAGAAGCAAAGGCAGAGAACAGAAAAAATTAGCACTTAAAAAGTCACAAAGGCACAGAGAAAGAATGCAATAAAGGAAATTATTAAACAAATGCTTAACACTATTAGTTACAGAATTTCCAATGTATAACTCAGCAAGCCCATGAAAATTTCATTAATTCATTTACAACTTCAGTGTTTACCATATTTTACAAGCAAAATTGAACAGATTGGTATGTGACACACCATTATTCTTAGTAAATACCACCATCCCCAAGAATTCTAACACAGAAATGTTAGGAAGTTGCTGGGCCCAGCAACTTATATCATGGATAAATTCAAAAAATTGTAAACATGAGAATGCGACATACTTGATCCAGAATAAAATTTCAACATTTCCAATTCACTGACGCAAGAATGGGTAGAACTTAAAAGATAAAGATTAGGTGCACCAGTCAAATATTACAAATTCAAGGTTGTTGCCGGTACCTCATTTTTCATAGTCTTTGATGCTTTTGCAGCAGCCCATGCACTGTTTATTAGTAAAATCAATGAAGAGTCAAGTTCCTTAGCCTTGGCAAGGCTTTGGATCTTCTCACATGCCACATCCACTGAAGAAGAGTCGAGGATATTGTCAAATTTTGCCTGTGCAGCATCAAGTGTCTCCACATGCTCCAGTGTGTTATCATAAGCACTGACTGCACACAAACATCTAGTAGCCAGTCTAGCCACCGCTGTTCAATCCAATGGAAACATGGAGATGAAAATTTTTATCCCATAAAGTCAAAACCAAAAAATGCAAATAATTTTTGTTTAAATTTAAAAGTTAATCCTACAGCTAAAGATATTTTAACATTCAGCTTGGAAATTATTAAGCAAACTTAAATCCTTTTTTTTCCCTTAGTCATTGTTGCTGATATATTTATCCATATTTTCATAACAGATTGTGAATTAATAGTTGTGTTAGCTGCAGTCCAGGCGAGAAAGCTAGCAGTGGCATTATCATAAAAAAAGAGGCAATCTCATAAAACATACATTCAAGATAATCCATTAAACAATCCATCTACAAATGTTACAAATGCTCAAACTATTACCATCACGGTCCTCCAGATTATCATGGGTTTCTGAAACTAGAGTGAGGTAGCGGAAAAAATCCCCAGTGAAGTCTTTGCGCCGCTGAGCAACTACTGCATTTACATCAGTTGGGCTCTCTTGTATCTCCTTAAGAAGTTCACTATGCCTTTCCATTTCATCATCAATCTGCAATGCTCAGTCCTGATTACATAGAACCAAGAGAAAATCTGAACGCAAGAGAAAATTCAATCCTAGAACCCGAACTTGGTCATTGCGTGTGCCGTCAAAGAAATGACATTAAAGTTTCACGACATAATTTTTTAATATTTTGGACTGGAGAAATTTAAATTCTTCCCTATGGGGTTGCATATAACTATTTGGTTGGTTTAGACGACTTCTGCAATTCTTCAGAAACAAAATTTTGCTAATTTGAAAATCTTGTAATACATTCTTTCCGAAAAGTTTTCGCCACTTATAAAGTTTAACAACTAAATAAAAGAATAGAACAACGTAGAGAGACATTACCTTCTTCACTTTGTTAGCTAGTGAAATCAATTTTTCTTTCACAGTAGAATCACACTCCTCATCCGCCCTTCTTCGACACCTGTTATAGAAGCTTTCTCTGTATTTATTCCATTCCTCCCTAAACACCAAATACTTTCTCCATTCTTTAACTCTACGTTTCTCATTCAAGAACACATCAATAATCTTATCGCAAAATTGAGTCAAGGTGTAACCCTCTGCAACTTCTTTCTCCGATTGCTCCACTTCCACCTCAGCATTAGATACGCCAAACACTTCAGTACCTAAACAACATTCAATAACTCTCCAGAGAAACTTACAACAAAAATTCAATTGCGACCACCCACATAAAAAATACTTAAATTTATTATTGGTTATCATGAATTGAAAGAAACAGTTTCAGATCATTTCTTTTCCCACAACTAAGAAGATTTATACATAAATTGAAGGTAAAAAAAAAAAAGAACTAGAAAGAAACTAAAGATTTACAGAAACCCAGCTTACTTGTTTTGTGTCTAACGCGAAGATTCATTTGCTTGGAACTGTGACTTTGTTGTGTTCTCTTGTGCTTAGTAGATGAAGCGGATATGAATGGAGTTTTGAGAGTCGTTAGAGATGATTTTTCATCGAAAGAAAAGAAGCCCGTGTGGTTATTGTTGTTGTTTGAGAGAGAGGATTTGACTGTTGAAATTGCTAGCTCGAAGCTTAAAAGATTATTCATGGTTTTGATTACCACTGAGCAGGAATAGCGACGGAGAGTGTAGGAGGAGATATTACGATACGAGAAGGAGATACGATCTTAACTGTTCTCAACTGTGGATAAATTGATAGCGCTCTAAAACCTACGTCGTTTTGATAATTTTATGTTTTTCAAGAAAATTTATGAAATTGGTCCTTCTAATTCATAAAAGTAAAAATTTCACCACTTAATCCCACCATAATCATTCAACTCCATTAAAAAGAAATTAACCTAATGTGATTTCTTGTTATAATAAAAAATAATATTAAAAAAATAAATTTATGTAAATTTTTTTTTACATAAATTGATATGATAAAATAATATGTTACCATTTATTTTATTTATTTTTATAATTTTGTGTGCAATAACTTATTATTTACATAACACTAAAATTTACATTTTATTATTACTTAAATTTGGGTGCTGTTAAAATTTTGACTCTTATTACTCGAGTTTAGAGATATCATAAATACTCGAATATAGTTAATATCAAAAAAAAAATATATTTTGAATAACTTGGGATCTAAATATATTTGACTCGTAAATTACTAATATTATATATCTAAATAAAAACTCACTCAAAAATCACTTAAAACATTATAATTTTTTTAATTTAAAAATATTTTCTCAAACAGGGTCTTAATCACATATGTAGTATAGAATTTTTATTTAAAATATTTTATTTCGATTGAAAATATTAAAATAAAAAATATTTTATTTGAATGTGATTGAAACTTTAAGTTATAAAATATATTATTAGAAATTATAGGGAATCTTCTAAAATTTTTCTTAATCTTAATTAATTTTTAACCTTAATTATGATTTGGAGTATTTCTCAAATTTTAAGGATTATCAGCATAGTAATTAATTGAAAAATATTTTCATAAAATTTTAGAAATATTTTCTCATTAAGCTTAATTAAATAAATGCTTTCATAAAATAATGATATTTTTATGTATGAAAATAGAAGTCATTCATACTATGTGTTAGATTCATTAGCCCAAAACTTATGTCCTGCTTTTATGCTGATTTATAAGATTTTTTTTAATGGATTTGTTAATTCTTTTATACTTAAAACTATGAGTTATATATATTTTTATACCATATAATCTGGATTCAGATTATGTTAAATTTATTTGTTATTTTTATAAATATCAGGGACCAATTTGATAATAATCTTTAAGAAGCTCGCCGCAGCCTGCGCCAATACTCTTATACTTTGCTTCCCTGCGTCTGAGCGTCTTATCTACTTTTCTCAGAGCCTATTTTTCTTTCTCTTCTGCTTGAAAATCACCTAATGCTAATCATCTCCTTCTCAAAATGACGAGGAAAAACAGCAATAACGATCTCGAAGACAGCAATTTGGAATCTTCTCGCAAATTTTGAGCAATCGTGATTCGTTTCTTTCAGCTTCAAATCAAGGAGGTTTGTTCTTTTCCTTAATTTGCTCTCTGATTTGTTGCTGTTTGTACTCCAGATTTTCGTTCGAAATTTACTTTCTTTTGTTATTCATTTTTTCAAAATTTACATATACTGTCAATTTGCAAATCTTGATTAAATTGGTTTTTGTTTTTCAATTTGTTCGAGACATTAATGAATCAAAGTAATTAAAGCCTTGTGTTTCGAAGTGTCTTTGAGAGGGAAGAGAGGGTGAGTAGTGTGCTGCGTAGTAATGGAGTCGAAGAGGCTCAGCAGAGAAAAGAAGCTGAAACGTAGAGAGATACTGGAAAAGAAGAAGGCAATTGATGAACTCATCAGAAAAGCTTCTGCTCAATGTGATCCTCTGGATTCTTTCCATTCCTTTCGCCAATACGAAAGGAATGGCCTTTCTGTACATTTGGAATTCCGGTGTGGGGATAAGCTTTCATCTGTCGAGAAGCTGTACGTTCAAAACCTTCTTAAGGTTAATATGGAGGGGCCATATGGATCCGAGTGGCCTGCTGAAGAGAAGGTGAAGCGCAGAGAAATGGTTGCTCCTGAAGCACGTTATATATTTGTCAGAGAGCTTGAGGCTCCAAATGCTGGTGTCAATGAGATGTCCAAAGTGCTTGATGGGGGAAAGATTAATTGTGCTGAAAACAAGGGATCCATTGTTGGATTTATACATTTCCGATTTATTGTGGAGGAAGACGTACCGGTTCTTTATGTTTATGAGCTACAGCTTGAACCTCGGGTTCAAAGGAAGGGACTGGGAAAATTCTTGATGCAACTGGTTGAGCTAATTGCTCGCAAGAACCGAATGGGTGCCGTGGTGCTAACTGTTCAAAAAGCAAACTTGTCGGCATTGAATTTCTATACAAGTAAGCTGAGATATATTGTATCCAGTATATCACCATCAAGAGTTGATCCATTGACTGGAGTGGAGAAGAGCTATGAAATTCTCTGCAAAGTATTTGATGAAGAATCTAAAGCTGTGTTGGAGGAATGAGGATAGGAAGGAGATTTTTATTTGAGTCTGATACAGGAAATTTTGCAAGATATTTGATGTGAAAAATAAACTGCAAATTGCAAAAGGATTAGCTTCAACACCAAACCATTGTCAGGCTAATAGTTTTGTCCGTCCTCAATGAAGAAGTTTCCTTGGTTAAGAGGTGGTCCTGTTCTTCAATGCCATTTACTCATCCATTTTCTATCCGTGATTTTATGTATCAGAGAAACTGGATTACTTGTTGATTAAGCTTTCCATAGACAATGCTAGATGTAACTTTTGAACGTTCAAGCAGGTTTGTTAATGGCAAAAGTAGCAAAAATAGCTTTCTAGTGCGTAAATGAGTTACTGATCAAAAGAATTATGGTGCACTGAGCTTTTGCTTTGCAAAAATTGTTTGCAGAACATTTCATCAAAAAAGATCATTCTTTTATTGGGTGAACGTTCGGCATAAACATGATAATATGTCTCTCTTATGGCACATTTGTAGGTACTATTTTTACAATAATTGATGTTTGCAAATTATTTTTATTTTTCTAGCTTAGATTTTACTGTAGTAAATTTGTTCTATGGGAGCTATTCACAAACCAATCTTAAACTGATGCATGGATATATTCTGTTTGTTGATTATTCTTTATTAATATTCAAGTGCAGTAATTAATACAGCGTGTACTTGCATGCTTTCTGATTCCTCTTGCAGCTTGTAAGACTCCAAATCATTTATTTGTTAGCTGCTCATTTACTCGGTGTATGGCAGTGGTTGCTGGGATGGAACTAGGAATTAGCATTAGTAGGTTCATAGCATGGAAATACTAAATTTGAGGAGCCCGAAGAGTAAAATAGGCATAATATTGTACTAAAATTATGTACGAAGTATTATTTTTCCAACAGATTCCAGGCTTTGGCCTTAACATCATTCCACTGTTAAGTGGTTGGGTTATTTATATCTCACTTCCAGTCTCTTTTCTGTTTTGATGACTGATCTATTGAGTTGCTTTGTTCATAAACCTTTTGAGTCTGAACTTTCTCATATTTGGATTGTTTTAGTTTCTTTTGTGCTGTATTTTAATTGGAAAATACCAATAAATTTTGGCTTGAAAACATTCCAGTATTCTTAATGGACTTATAGCTGGCTGTAATAACACCTGTGCTATTACACGTCATGTTATATGTGGTCATGATCATTTCATCTTCATGAGGTTGGGCATTGCTCTTATTCTTTGTAAAGCTCTTAAGATTCATATTGTTATTTTAAGACCTTCATTCCATGGACGAAAGCTAGCCAAACATTTTGTGCGAAGAATGGGGCTTATTTAGGGATAGTGCTATCACCCTTCTAGGTGGCTTTGTGATGTTTGTGGTTATTCAAACACCTTATTGTCCTGAGTTTACAATGCAATTTCTATAATTGTTGATTCAATGGGGTGTAGTTATCTTTGGTTTGAATCTGATTCGCTTTTCGTTATCAAGTTGCTGCAAAACTCCATGGATGCTTCACCGGGTCGTCGAACTTGAATGCTTAAAGGTTCTCTCTTCTATGCTTTCATTTTTCTCTCACTTACAAAAGAAACACTTGTACAAGAAAGGAAATGAGGCAGCAGTTAATACTCTTACCAATTTTGTCAGTGGGAAAATTCAGTTAAGGAAATGTTAAGTTTCTCGCTCTCTCCAATGACTTGAGTGGACACTGGATTCCCTGCCTATAGCTTTTATTTACTGCTGGTGGGACTTTATATTCTGCATCTACTGTTGAAATAACAATAGTTTCCTAATAAAAGGCAATATTTTGATAGTGGAAGTTCCTAAGTGAAGGTAACGTCTCGCTAACAGTAAAAAACAGAGAGTAATGTGTTGCTAACAGCTAAAAATTGAGAACTTTCCGGCTTGTCCCGGTGCTGTAATTTGGTATAATGCATGTTCTGTTTCAAGGGACGAATAAATTAATTAATAATGAATTGAAGCAAGTAAAAGGCTTCTCGGAAATGCAGCCAATCCTGGCCTATGGACGAGGTGATATAAATCCTGCCATTGCCCAAGTTCCAAAATTCAAATGGGAAATTTTTCTCCATTATTGATCAAGAAAAGGTTCAGGCTCAGCTCTCAGCTCATCTTTTATCTGCAGAAAAAGCTCTTTTGATATTAATAGCTTTGTTCCCTCTGACAAAATTAACATAGAGCGATTAATTAGAAATACACTTGAAGCTGAAGGCAACGAAAAACTTCCAAAATTGAATTTCAAATGATTATAAAATCAGATACAAGAAGCCAAAATGAGGAAAAAGGGAATTATGCCATCGATCCCAATGTAGATGTCTGGCATTTGCTTGCACGAGATGCATGCAAACTGTATTTCCAAAGAATTGGCTTAATAGCACATTTATACAAACAGGCAAATTCAGTGCTAAATTGCATCCATTACGGCCAAAAATAGAGGATGAATACAAGAATTTATGCTATCTTTTCGATAGAAACACACTAAAATGGATTCCACAATGAAGACAACTCCACAAAAACTTTGGAACCACCTCCTCAATCTGGCCCACGAGTTGTAGAAATACTTTCTCACAAATCTCCTCTTTCTTATAATCCACCAACATTGCCTAACTATAGTTTATGAGAATAACAAAAGAAAAATAACTAAGCATGATCTCGGCCTCCCCTGCAATAAATTTCTCTGAAGCAAAGACAATTTTACAACTTGAATTAGTTATCAATATTATGGCTCACGAAAATGGCCATCCTCTCGTGAAACAATGATCAACATAACTAGGAAGCCGGCGAATTTCGTGGGTGGACTTGAGTTTTCTAGTCTGACATACACTCTGACAAAAAAGCAGAAGCTTGAACGGAAATTGTCGAGCGAAGAAGTTGACTTATTGCATATGATTACTGGTTATGCGCGGAAAGGGTGTATTACACCGTCATGGGGCCGAGTGGTGCTCGAAAATCTGCCCTTTTGGATGGTTTAGCAGGGAGGATTGCGAGTGGAAGTCTCAAGGGTAGACTGTCTTTGGATGGGGTGGAAACGAGCCCCACCTACCTTGATCAAAAGGACTTCTGCCTATATAATGCAAGAAGACAGATAGTTTCCAATGCTTACTTTTTATGTGACTTTGATATTTGCAGCTGATTCCGTTTGGGGTCTATGTCATGGTCTGACAAAAAGCAGCGAGTGGAGAAAATGATCGATCAGCTTTGGCTTATCGGTAAGTCATATTAGTTAATACCACTACAGAATAAAATGGACGAAATTGATAAAATCTATTTGATTGTAGAAAACACGGAAAACTTACGTCGGCGATGAAGAGACAAGAGGACTGTCCGGTGGAGAGCGCCGTACTGTTTCAGTTGGGGTGGACAAAATCCATGAACCATCTTTACTCTTCCTGGATGAGCCTACTTCAGGTCTAGACTCGTCTAGCGCTCACAACTTTATAGAAAAGGTGCACGACATTGCTCGCGCTGGCAAAACCGTTATCTTCACAATCCACCAGCTCGAGGGCAGCTCATGTTTCAAGGATCACCGAAAGATGTTACTCTCCATCTTAATCGAATGGCACGAAAAGTCCCCATAGATGAAAACTCTATAGAATATTTCATTAATGTGATACAAGAATAGTTCTAGCTGATTTTGTAAAAATAGGGATGAAACCACCACCGTGATCCGGGAGGAACAGTTTGCAGTTTCAACAACTGCACCGTCACCAACCCCACCTCGTCCTTCTTGGCATCAGATGGAAAGACCTGGTGGTGGTGATAATAAGGAAAGAATGGAAATAAGTACTCATAAGAATGATTTTGATCAGTGTTAGAAGCCCTTGTGACAACAATTCATCAAGGTCATGGAGTGCGAGCCATAGCGGAATTGTACAAACACTGCGGTTTACACCTTCTAACCAACGAACTGATAAGAAAATGTCCAACCCCACGAGGTAAAGCCTTACATCGAACAGCAATGCTTTCTTTTTCAATTTATTTGGGTGTTTTAAACACGTATGATTGAGTGTTGTTTGTGAATCCAGTTCATCTCCGGGATACTACACGTACTAGAGTGAAGTCCTCCCTAGAGCACCAACATCTCACAGCAGGGACTACACAGTGAATGAAAATGATTACTTAACCCCATATATAAAAACAAACAAAGCAGCTCAACATCTGGGCCAGAAATATGTAAAATTCCTTCTTCTAACAGATTTGGATTTTGATGCGCCACAACTTCAAGAACAATTACCGTACCCCTGAGCTCTTCTTCTCGAGGCTCATGGTCTCACCATCATGGGATTTATGATGGCCACTACGTTCCTGAACCCTAAACAGCACATGCAAGGAATTACAAATCTCCTTGGCTTTTTCATCTTAACTGTCTGTATATTCTTCTCTTCCAACGATGCTGTCCCTGCCTTTATACAAGAACGCTTCATTTTCATCCGGGAAACTTCTCACAATGCTTACAGAGCCTCTTGTTACGCCATTGCTGGTGTCATCACCCACCTTCTATTCCTTGCGTTGCAAGCAGCTGTGCATGCTGGTATTGTTTGGAAACCCTTGAACCTTCGCGGTTCCTTCTTATATTTCTTGGTAATCCTTAACGTTTCACTTCTTTCGACCAACTCGTTCGTGGTTTTTGTGAGCTCCGTGGTTCCAAATTACATTCTTGGTTACGCAGCGGTTATTGCTTTCACTGCTTTGTTTTTCTTGTTTAGTGGCTACTTCATTAACAGCAAGGATATTCCAATCTATTGGAAATGGATGAACAAGATTTCAACACTGACGTATCCGTATGAAGGATTGTTGATGAACCAGTTTCAGACAAGCCAAGTTTTGAGCAAGATCCTAATGGAAATGTTGTGAAAGGGATAGGAATATTAAAATCACTGGAAGTTAAAACGGAGCAATGGAAGAAATGAGAAATTGTTCTGATAATGTTGGGTTGGGCGGTCATCTACAGAATTTTGTTCAATATAATCCTTCGTTTCTTTTCAAGGAACCAGAGAACATGAACAAATGAATCACCATTAATTTGCTTATTAATTAGAAACTTTTGCTTAATTAGTATAAATTAAAATATTGCTATTTTAAAAAGAAATATTAATTGAAATCCAAACAATATTTCGGCCACGTTTACCAGCAAGAGACAAAGGTTAATGCTATGAAATATGTCCATCCTCCGTTGAAAACATCGATATGCCTTGCTGGGTACGGGCTAATAAAGCTTGCAAAGTACAATTTTGACAGAACTATTTTTTATTATATGAATGTTTTGACATAATTAATCAATTAATTAGTATATACACACTAACAACTATGTATTGTATTATTATATATGCAAAAATCATAGAAAATAAGACGTTAATTAATTTGATTTAAACCTATGTTCAAAGCATATATATGTCACATAGATGGTCATACCTACTGATAATAATTCTCATATCTACTGATAACAATTCTACCTTTTCAAAACATAAATAAAAGAATTTTTTGAGCACGTCTAGAAGATTAGATTGGTATTAACCATTTCATATATAGATAAATTGAGCAAAATACCTACCAAATAATATTCAGCCTTTCAACTTCTTCTGATTAGATAGATATTCACCATCATTTTACGTCGTTCGGCAATATTAGCTGTAGAAGTTCACCAAAATGACCTTCGCTTGATCCTTGATGAATCGAAAACTCAGGGCATTAATGTAAACAAAGTAATCACATTTACATTTTTAAGAGAACCAAGTAATGATTTGGAAAAGAAGAAATTAAAAAAAGAAATTCCTTAGATTTACCGAAAGGGAATTGTGAAACCAAGAAATCATATGTAGATTATATGGCCAACTCTTTTGGGAATTGCGAAACCAATATATAGATTATATGGCTAACTCGTGTTTAATAACGACCATATTAATTAACGCAATCCAAAGACTAGAAGGTCAACGAAAATTTAAAATGATTTAATCTCTAGGCAAAAGCACGAATTAGAAGCAATGGTTAGTAGCTCTATGATGCATGTATAGGATCTTGGAGATCTCTCCAAGTAATCACAAATGTTTTCCTACCAATCACCTACTTCCACAGCTTTTCAATACAGCATAAATTATCCATGAGCCCAGGATTCAGTAGCTTGTCAACCATTATAGAAGAACAAAATGCTTGGTATAGCAAACTATAATTCAGAAATATCCAATTCACTGACAAATTACAAAAGTACAATTTGCGTTAAGTCAGAGCCAACAACAGTCATCAATCATCAACATGTGTTATTACCTGATCATGCTGTTCGTAACAAAAGAAAATCTACATCTCTCATTATTCCGGTACCTCTACTAATTCTATAAAGCAAAAAAAGTGTAATCTTAAAAAAGAACTGAACTGCAGGACAGTATAACTATCACATAACTACTTCTCGTATCCATTGAATGAATACCATTAGATGACCGCATTAACATACTTCATTGTTTAGAAAATGATGCTTGGAAATTCTGGAATAGCATACCGATGTTAGAAATACAACTAAGATACTGGTTTTGAATTGACAAAAGATGAGCTGAGAAGACTAGTTTCAAGATAGATTTATTCATGTGACATCCTAGTTTGCACCAAGTGCCAACAACATCAGACATTATCATATTTAAAATTAGGGGCATGCTCGATGAACATCAATGACAGCATTAGTAAGGAAAGTGTAGTTCTATTTTAAGGAGCTATATGCACAAGAGGGCAAAAACGAATGGTCAGAAATCTGAGAACATTGACAAATAATGTTTATTTGTCAATTCATAGATCCAAAAATTAGACTGAAGATCATGAACAGCATACAAGAATAAATTTCATTTACACGCACAAATTGGTAACAAATATATGAGAACTATTTCCCCTACACAAAATACAGATAAATCCAATTACATAAAACACAGGAGTCAATTAATTCTCTATATGATTACAAGATGAAGAACTCCATTCATTCATAACATAAAGTAGAAAGTGCTTACATGAGTTGTTTTTCTACACGACATGACCTAGACAATATCATGTAGTGAAGAGATGTGGGTTGGCTGACGCATTTCCCACTTGGACTTCAAGCAATTCTAAACGGCGTTCTAGTGTATCAAGCTTCTCATTCAGCAATGCCAATTTGCTCTTTGTCGTAGCCTCTGAGAGGAAAAAAAATAACAGTCCAGTAAGCAAAAATCACTTGGAACTCGTTTTACTCAATGCATTAATTAATCCACAAAATTCAACCATCTCAAAGAGCAATAATCCCAGACAGAGAAACTTCCTATGAGACTGGAAATCACTACTCAAAACTAATGTTGTGTAATTAAGAACTGATCAACCTAACATTCAAAGCAATTAGATTTCGCAATGACAATTTGCTCTACATGTAATGGAACGATAACTGAACCAAACCATGTTGTAAGCATAATTTTTTATTCAAGATTACAACAACAGTAAATAAAATAAATAAATAAACACACAATTCATATCCATCAACTAAATTTTTCAGGATTTTCTCAAAACAAAACAAACATAAACAATACCTCTTTCAGGTAATAATCCAACAAAGCAAAACTGGAAAACACGTACTACGGAACCAATAAAGATGGAACTACCTAAGTCTTTCAAATTGGTTAGTCTAATTTCCCACATTGGTCAAATTTTCCATCATGATTTCGTTTTGCTCGATTCCCCAAATTTAGATTCTTAAGGAAAGCAATTGAGTACCATTCGATCTAATTACGTATTCGATGGTCAATGATTACCGAAATGATCGGTTAATATCACAGATCAACATAGAAAGACTAGTGGAATACCAAACTGAACGAGGAATTCGAAGAGTCTTCGAACGTTGAGCGAAATGTGAGAAATGAATTCGCGATTCTCCCAATCCGCTTGCACAGCTATTCCAACATTGACGGCGTTTGTTATTCCTCCCGCTCTAGCCATTCTCGGCACTCAGATCTTTAGTTGTTGAATTGATAGACCTTTGCTTGCTACTTTCTTCAGCTTAGCTTACTTTGAAGCAAGCCAAGCCCTCAATATTACTCGCTAATTTTTTTGTCCACCTTTATTTATTTATTTTTCAGAGAAAAAAAAATTGAGATATGTACGAAACTGACCAACCTTTTAACTCGATTTATCAAAGTAATCTCCGAACAAAAAGCTTAACTAATAAAATCATTTAATAAATATTTAAATAATTTTACCCTTATTGATATTCCGTCCAAATGATCTTCTTCAAGTATCTAAATCAAAGACAATATATTGGTCAATTGAAAATGACGAGACTTCCGTTATATAGAATTTAATCGACCATTTTTCAATACCTCCTCTCTCTATATTGATCCTGCAAACATTCACTCTCATTTTTAGCTGTTACAGCACCTTAATCTATTATTTAACAATCAAATTACTTCATTTTCAATCACTATTAACCATCTCTGAGTTATGTTAACCGCTTGCAATATTCTTATATAACGGTATCTAAAAACCCCTCTTCGAAATACCATAAAATCTAAACGTGAAAAGATCCAAAATAACCTAATTTTAAGATATTATAAGATTTAAATCCCTCTTCGAACTCCAAGCAATCCGAGATGAGATGGAATGCACTCTAGTTGAAGTCGTAGATCACCTATGCAACATGCGTTGACGGTTTCATATTCATCTACTACTGTTGCATTTCATCTGGAAAACCGTTTTTATTTGTTGGTTAACCGTTTTATTAGCTGAACTCTTTCCATGTTTATAAATAAGTTCTTATTTGTAGTCATTTCAAAGCTGTATGGTTCGAAAGTGTAGCTTATAATATGAATTTCAAAATTTCAATTTAAAATGTGTTCGAGAGTGTAGTTCGAAACATAGTTTGAAAGTAATGGTTTAAAACGTATGCGAAAGTGTGGGATAAAACCGTGTTCGAAAGTATGGGATTAAACAGCGTTCGAACGCGAAATTTATAATGGGTTCAAAAATGAAGTTTGAAACAGAGTTTCCAAGAAATGTTTTAAAACGTATGCGAAAATGTAGGTTAAAATCGTGTTTGAAAGTGTAGGATTATTTAGTGTTCTGAAGTTCAGTCTCAGACTGTGTCTGGAAGTTCAGTTGTAAACTGTGCCTTGTTTAAAAAGTGTGCATTGTTCGAAAGTTTGCACTTGAACTTTGTTCAAAAGTCCAGTTGTAAAATGTGTTCGAAAGTTGAGTTCGAAATATTGTTCGAAAGTGTAATTTAAACATTGTTCGAAAGTGTGGAATTCAAATGTGTTCAAAAGTGCTCCGTTTAGGATGAAAATTGTTGTGTATTATGTGGATCGATATTTTGTTTGTATCTTGACGGAATGAATAAAGATTTCGGTCGATCGAATAAGCCGAAGGCCGGTTCTAAAGTCCCGATATAGGGATTGATTGACTTCCAGAAAGGATATCAAAATGCTTGAATTC
>JAVXUL010000020.1:7326640-7342358 GCA_035590515.1 Trichilia minutiflora
ATTTCACACTTTTCTTCTTCTTTTC
This sequence comes from Trichilia minutiflora, assembly GCA_035590515.1. Lineage (NCBI taxonomy): Eukaryota > Viridiplantae > Streptophyta > Magnoliopsida > Sapindales > Meliaceae > Trichilia > Trichilia minutiflora. The sequence continues at coordinate 7,326,666 of JAVXUL010000020.1, forward strand.
TTCCTTTCCTTCTTCTCTCCCTCTCCCTCATGCACGAATGTGATCAGCTCTCTCTACCTCTCACCTGATTTCTTGTCAAACCTTGATTTCTCTTCGTCTATGAATCACTTTCCACGCATCTAACTACCCGAGAGCATTGATTTGGTGGTAGAAACCCAGAAATCAAAAAGGGCATCTAGGGTTTCAAGGAAAAAATTTGGGGTTTTTTGACTTCTGAGTGAAATCAAGAAAAACTGACCATACCACGAGATTTGTAGCCTTATTTCTAACCCATCTACATATTTATTTTCACATTTTAGCAACTTTGATTCGTATGAATTTTACTGTTCATCTGAGTAGGTTTCAATAATTTTGATGTATATTTTATGGTTTTTACACGCTAGTTAGAATATAGAATAACTTAGCAAGTCGTTAGAAAACTAGAAATGCGATTTCAAAAAATTTGAGTAAATATAAACAGTAACCAGAGTTACTGTTAGGCAGGCATATGGGATCCACTTATCAGAATCACGAAAACGAGTTGAATTATGTTAGTTTGATCACAATGTGGGTTCATAGTATTGTTATATAGGTGATTGATTGTGCGAATAACGAGAGATTTCATCAATATAGCGTATCTTCCGATTTTAAGAAACCCAAAGTAGCATGCATTTCACACATACACGTCATGTTCGTATCTTAGAAATGTATATTAATATAGTTTTGGCAAATGTGATTAGGCGTCGAAGCGTGAGCGAGGAACCAGCGTACTGAATCGAAGAACGAGGAGAACTAGGGAGTGTACACCCTCCCTAAGCTGTGAGTGGATATTTCATGCTTTTATTGTTTAAAAGAATAATTTCTGATAAATGTTTATAAATATTTGATCAATACTCTTATTTTATGAATACTATTTTGGTTTTATGTATGTTTGTTTTCATGAGAAATGGCCAGCGGTCAAGTTATTACATGTTTATATTTTGACGATGATATATGTCGATGACACGGTCAATAGGCCAAGTTTCATGTTTGTTATGTGATGATATGACCTATGGGCTAGATTTTTATACTTGTTGTGATGACGGCCATGAGTGCTGGGTTTATACATTGGTGATAATGGCTATGTGGGTCGGGATTGTTCATTGTAGCTATAGGGGAGGTAGCCTAGGGTCGGTCTGATTGAGAGGTCGCCTAGGTGAGTGGAGACTTTACAGGTGGGGGTGGTGTATGGATGTTTTATTGTGATGATGTGATGGGATTTGACCATCTGTGAGTCTCATTAGATTAGTCACGGATGTTACCCCGTGGCTAATCCAAGGCAAACATCAATGACGGGCTTGTTTTTATAAAATTAAACCATACATGTTTTATTCTTTGCATTCAAAACCTGTTTTTATAAATAGCATGATTTTATTGCATATAAAACTCACTTACGGTCTCGGGATGCCCAGGGCCAGGGTCATCTCCGAGAAAGGCAGCCAACCCAATGATTTTCAACATATGATTTGAGGTTTTAACCTAAAATAGATTTGTATTACTTTTATTGAATTGCTAGTAACATATCTGAGAACATCTTTTTATTTATAAATAATTTTATTTATGTTTACTTTGGTTCACTCACGGAGTATACTTCCGTATACTCACCCCCCTCACCCTTCAGTTTTAGGTTCGCTTAGGTCGACGGCTAGAGGTGATGGTGATTCATCTGAGGTAGAGAAGTGCAGGTATACTCTTGTAATCAACTCACTTAGAGTAGTGTAGTCCACTGGAATCGTTTTATGATTTGGGACATGTATTTTTATTTATGTATTGGAAACGAATATGTAAGCTGATTTGATATTGTTTTTATTTTATCTGAGCTTTGATACTTTTATATTTTGAAGATTGGTTTGTGAAAAAGAATTACAATGTTCCCTATAGAAGTGTTTGTGGTACCTTGAAATAAATTTGACGTTTGGGTGGATTTGGATGGTTTGATTTTGAAATTGTTTTATCGATTATTTTGGAAATGCATTATATTTGTTTATGATTTCAGCCTTATAAGTTCTTAGTAAGCGTTCTGGATCTAAGGAATGCTTATTAGAAATCTGTGACAGTTGTCACATGTGAGACCTACGGGTTGGGCATGACATTTATACTTCTAGAAATATTCGAGATGGAATTTAGAAAGAATATAGAGTGTATTTATCATACTTAAAGATATGACATAGTAAGAAAGAAGCATTGAAACTTGTGTTCAGAGATTCGACACTATTATACAAGGCACTTCCACTTTATTGTCATATATTAGAGGACAAAAATCTAGGTTTAGTAACAACTTTTCAAAGGGATAACGAAGATAACTTCCTGTGTATTTTTTTATTTCTATTGGTTCTTATATTCGTGGATTTTGAAATCATATTAGACTTGTGATTGTCATTAACAATACTTTTTTGAAGGATAAATATCGAAGAATATTGTTTCTTATAATAGTCCTTGATAAAAATGATCAAATCTTTCCACTCGTCTTTGGTATTACTGATTCAGATAATAATGCTTTGTGAGAGTGATTTTTTTTTTAAGCTACTTGAAGCCATATGATCGATAAAAGATTTAGTGTTTATTTCGGATCTACACAATAGCATTGAAAAGGGAATCAATTCAATCTTTCCATATACAATTCATGATTTTTATACCTACCAAATATCCAGTAATATCAAGGCAAAATACAAAATACGAGCATAAAAGACGGACACTTTCATACAAGTATATTTTCAAGCTGCAAAAGTTTATCGACATAATAAGTTTAATGAATATATGACCAATTTAAAGACTATACATCTGAAGGCAGCCAATTACTTAAAAAATAGGATTGGAATTCATAAATAGGTAATATCACAATTTCTAGCTTGCCAGTATAACATCATGACCATAAATATCGTCGAGAGTATGAATGCATGGCTTAGAAATGCTCGCTCCTTGCCTATTATAGTATTGACTGAATATATTAGGTCAGTGTTATAAAGATGATTTTATGAACATAGGGAGATAGCTGGTGTAAGAGACGAATTACTAATAAAGGCGAGATAGAAGAAAATTGGTGACTAAATGGAGTTGGCTCATACAATGACTGTAGATCCCATTTTACGATGGCAATTTGAGATAATAGATCATCGAAAGTTTGATATTGTTAACATAGAGGATAAGAGTTGTAGTTGGTAATTGTTTGATCTCCAACAACTTTCATATGCACATACCATTGCCATCTGTAGACACGTAAGATTATCAGATAATTCTTTATGCTCAATGTTTTACACTACAGAAGCGTTGGTCATAGCATATGCAGAGTCTATTCAACCAATAGGAGATGAGATAGATTGAGTTGTATCCTCATAATTAAGAGAAATTAATGTCAATCCACCTAAACAACGTATGCCTTTCGGATGATTGAGAAAATAACAAATCTCTTTTGTGTGAAAATGTGGTTAGAAGGATGTGCTCTAAGTATCATAGTATTGTTTATAATTGATCTACATGCAAGAACCCAATTCCCCTACACTCAGTTGAGTGACATCTATGGTTTTTTAGTTTCTTTTGGGTATGTAAGTAATTTTTATTTGTAGCCATTATGACAATGTTAGTATTCATAATTTATGAATGTTTTATTACTTGTTTTACTATATATTTTCTATGTATGTGTTATGATTGTTGCCATCATTACAATGTATATTATTTTTTGTCAGTATCTTTTTTGCTTTGTATTTTTGGTTTCTTTTACTAAGCTTATTTAAATGGTGTACAATTAAGTTACTTCTATTTCATTGTGTAAGTTGGTGAACAAATAAGATTGTATCTCAAAAGAAAAGGTGAAGAATTAGTGGATCCTTCCCTTCTATTGTATTATGAAGCTAGGTCGAATCGAATGCAAAATCGCATATATATATTTGTTAAAAGAAAATCTTGTAGAAATAAGAATTTAATTATTGTTTTCACTTGCATAAAGTATATAAATAAATTTGTTTAATATTGGAGTAGATGATATTAAATTAGGCTAAGTTTGACTTGTGCAAGAACTTCTTTTAGGATTATTGCATTTACATTTATGTTAATTCATCATTGTCAATATTGTTAATTCATATGGAATTAATATCTATTGAATAAATATGCTAAGATTTATTGTATAGGATATATAACCTTAACAGGTGACTGCGATAAAATAATAGATATATGTACATATATGGACGTTGATGGTACATACCATCTGTCGAGAGCTTGTATGCTAATGATGTCAAATTATCCACAATGCCCATATCTGGCTATAAAAAGTGAAAGTAATACAAACATAGATTTATCATCAAATCGAGCAAAAAACGACTACAAAATAATATAACTCCCTCGTCACTTATTCGAATTGAGTTTTATCAAATTAAGTGGACTCAGTATATATCGAGTCTATCGAATTTGACATAACTCAATTTCGATAACGATGTAAAAAGTTCAGGCATTTTTCACCGTCAAGTAGACCCAAAAAAATTGAAAAATAATGGAACTCTCTTGTCTATTATTCGAATTGATTTTTATTGAATTTGATGGACTCAGTATAATATACCAAATTTATCGAATTTGACAAAACTCAATTCGGATAACGATGTAAAAAGTTAGGATGATTCTCACCGTCAAATCAAGTAAAAAACTATCAAAAATTGATGTAACTCCCTTGTTTGTTGTTTGAATTGAGTTACATCAAATTTGAATGTACCGAGCCCATCGAATTTGACAGTACTCAATTCGAAAACTGATGTAAAAAGTTAAAGCATTTCTCACAATCAAATCGAGTAAAAATCAATTGAAAAATGACATAACTCCCTTATCCATTGTCCGAATTGAGTTTTGTTGAATTTGGTGGACTTAGTACAATATACTAAGTTCATCAAATTTGACAGAACTCAATTTGGATAACAATGTAAAAAGTTAAGGCATTTTATCGATAGATTTAAATGAAAAAATAGCGGAAACTGTCATAACTCCATTGTTTGTTTTTTAATTGAGTATCCTTGAAGCCAAATCATCATTCATATATTATGAAATTGTGTATTATTGCACCATTAAAAATAAATAAGTTCACATTGAATGAAATATGTGTACATGTAAATGAAACAAATTTCAAATGAAATCATTCTATAATAATCTAAAATGACTGTACCACCAATCCACTACAATTTTGGTTTTTAGAATTGAACTATCATCTGGATCAAAATTAAATATTCTCTTTAAATATAAATACTGTATATACATACATACAAATACCTCGCAATCACCTAATCCTGTACACTAATATAGTATATAATCTATCGGATGCTCGTACATAAATGGTATCACAGCACCTACAATGCCTGCATCTTGTAATAAATATGCAAGTAATACACACAAAAGCTCTAACGCTACCCTAATCTCATTATCGGAGTGATAATTTAAAGTTGAATCATACACAATGATATGTTGGCATGTAAAATAAACGACACATGTGATCCAATGTTCCTGTTATACAATCTATCGAACACACAAAATGTCACATGTAAACCAAGGTCTAAACAGACCACGTCGGTGCATAAAAGGCTAAACATCGATATTCAGATAGAATGAACCATACGACAGATGATCAATAGTAAATCTCGCCCATATAGTCTGAAGCAACATTTACATTGCATAAAGAATGAGTCAATAGTAGATATTTTATTAATGTTTAGATATAGATTAACTATAGAAAACAAAACTTATGCAAAATATGATCAGAAGTATTATCCAATTCTGTGAAAATGTGCTCACAAATAACAATTATTGGTGACCCAATATGTCAATGTACTCATCAATGTATTATAGAAAAAACAAAAAATATCTATAACAAAGTTTAATTAAAGACCGATAAGTTCAGTATCAAATCCAGGCATATTAGTTATTTATTGTGTCCTCTAACTATAACTTTGCTGTAATTATAACATTAAGTTAGTAGGTAATTAGTCGTGTAATACTGCCATCAATATAATTTTTCTCATTGGCCATCCATGAATTAAATTGATTGAACAAGTCATCTACAATAGGCTCTTGAGTGCGAACTTCGTAGTGGACAGCTAGTCTATATTATGACTTATCCTTTTTGATAGAATTCATGCACGGTGTTCTAACATGTGCACTTGGTTTATATACATTATCAAAATGACTTGTAGTCATACCACAGTTCTAAGATCTTGATCATCAATCTCCTCAACCTCTACGTCCTAAACAGTACTATCCCTAACATTCTAATCCTATCCCACAAAATCTTCGACATTGAGATCATCAGCCATAATATCTTTAGCACTTATGCCATCTATAATAGGCACATCAGGTTCCTGTATTAGAAAATGAAGTAGTACAAACCATATTAGATATAATAACAAAAAAAAATCTGATGAAGTTTCATCTAAAATATTTACTAACTGATAAATTGGTTGCACCAAAAATCATACACTCCAAAAACAATCTGACAACATGACAATTCCATCACAAGTTTTTCTCTAACTATGCAAATTACATAACATGGTTTAGAATAAGAAAAAAAATCCACAAAGTTAAATTCAAATATATTAAAATTTGTAAAATGTATATACTTGTACATCTGTGGTATTATATCAATGTATTCATTTTCGTATGCCATACACTGAATTATAGAAAATATCCTCCAATCGTGTTATACACTTCTCATGTCATTACGTACGCTCTTCCAGTCTTTATATTCGTTCCTCCTATCATCATGCAAACTCATGAAAATCTGCTTTCAAACTCTCAAGCCTATAACACATCTCTATGATACTTAGAATATATTATGCCATTGAGTATCTGAGCTGTAAGAGGATTTGTATCTTGGTGGTGAGCATCATACTCTATACAACTCAATCTAACAGATGATTGAGACATAGATATGTGCAATGGGGGTCCGTACTCTATGGCAGTCAAAATGTGAGGTGATTAAGGTTTTGAATGCCATACAAAAACAGCGTAATCTATATTAGTAAATATTTGAGGTGAATGATATGATACACATCTCAACGAATAAGGTGAGTGACTCTCAAGGTCTCAAATTAGAGTACCATAAACCACATCATGCATCAACATGGTTCAATTAGTCACTTCTTCTCTAGCTGTCTTACCATTATATTGTCGTCTAGTAGAAGATCGATGCCAGTCTCTACTCTAAAGCAAGTAAATAGTTTATTAACACAAAGAATTTACACTAATATATGAAATTAAAATCAATATCAATACTCGTGAAAAACCTTTTGTGCTCTATGATGTCTTATAAGGTAGTTTGAAGATAATGAATGATTGTACTCACCCAAGGGTTTACAGACCATATTCATATAGCATATATAATATAACTGCATATGCTCCTCAGGAATTTCCTCTATATATTGTAGTACTGTAGGTGCCTATATTTCAAAATAGAAATAAATCATTTATAATTAGAAAACTGACACAACTGTGGTATTTTATAAAAGACTTATCGTACTCAGACTGAAAAAATACTAATGAATATCTTTCGATTATGTATTTTTTAGTGGCAAACATTATCGTAACATGTGAAGAACACGATCATTTAATTTTCTAGTCAAATCTAGGCCTGGTGTATTAATAATGTCATAAATCCAAACCTGCAAACATTTAATACAGTCATTAACTTAAACATATTACCAATTTAAATGATAGGAATTTAAACAAAATAACAAAATTACCTAAATTACTTAGATATATTTGTTATACTTTACTTGAAATGCAATAGAAAATCCTTCTAAATTATACTTTACTTTAACCCATTGTACTTCATTACTATCCTTTCCCTTTGAGTTTTTCACCTTTGACAGTGCACGAGCCTTCTTGTCGCTAGTTACATATGTCATTAGCATATTGTGCAATGATCACATAGTCTGTGTATAGCATACTAAACCCCATGAATATCAGTTAAACTCATTGAAATCATCAATAATCCGTAACAACGATATACTTGATTGATATGTATATCCTTTATCACAAATAATACACTCTATCAAAAAATACAATGATAGTTTAACTGTATCAAGGTTATCTATCTAGTCAAGTCAATCTTGTAATACACCTCCTTAATCATTTTCAGAGTAATCACCTCTGTCCCATTAAAATATATATCTCGAAATCGATCACTCTGTAATTCGATGTCAGGACTTGTATCAAATCTCAAACCTGTAATCAATATAAATTTTTTACGACTAAATCTCGCAAGACTATATCCAATAAGAAACCACATCTTATCCTGACAATTATTGATAGCATGCACCTCCTGTTGAAGCATATGTATATCAAGTTTTCAAAAAATAATCTAGAAATATATCAAAAAATAACCTAGGCAAGTCTATCTAAATAGAATTTGTTACTCTATAATTAATTTTTTTATATTAATTTAAGGTCATGTAAATTTGACAATGATATCACATCATCCTCAATATCGTCCTATTCGACTCTCTTCAATATGGATATCTTCACCTATCAATAAGAATTCATTATACTTCAATAATATAAAAAAGAAAGACAAGATCAAAACAATAATATCAACAAATCAATTATAAATTATTAACTTATTATTATAACTAAATAATATATGTCATTAAGTTAACAAGTCTCGGAATTAATAATCTTAATCAATAAGAATATAAAATTTATTTGTTATGTATTAAAAATTTTATCCCTATTTAATTACGTACTTTAAAAATTATTGCCCCAATTTTCATTATTTTAATATTCTTTAAATTTTTTTATAAATAATACTTTCCCGTAGAATGTCTTCAATTTATTCTTAAATAAAATATTTTAATTATTCTTAAATAATAATAATAATAATAATTATTATTATTATTATTAAATTCATATACATGCTATGAGTTAATTAAGTAACTAATATTATGGAGATTATTTTTATTAAGCTTAGCAATAATAATTAATCAATTATTATAATTAATCTTAAATAGTAAAATAATATTAATAATATAAAAAAAATAGTCAAAAATTAAAATTAGACAGTTTCAAATTTATTTTTTATATTAAAATTTGTTTAATAAAAATAACAAATTTTAATTCATAAATATAAAAAAATTTAAAAAAGTAACAAAAGTAATAAATTTAAATAAAATTTAATTAAAAATAATTTAAAAATAATTCTATAAATTAAAATAAAATTAAAAAAGGGACATGACCTGGCCACACACCCAAGCACGCGTTGCTGGACATACTTGGAAGTGTGCTTTGCACATCTTCCACCAGCCCCCAATTTCGTCTTCTAATAATTGTTTTCTTTATAATATACTTTCACAAAGACTATCGTTACTATTATCATTTTTCTTTAATATATAACATCAAATATAATTTTACAAACATAAATAATATGTATATTGCAAGTTACCTTAAAAAATATTGGTCAGATTTTTGATAATGCTAAAAATTATAAATCTTGAAAATTGGTGAGAGAAGAAAATGGGTGAAAGGTAAAAAAAAAATTTACGGTTTGGATAGAATAAATAGAACAAAGGATAATTCAAAGAATATAATTTTTTTATAAAAATATTTTAGTTTTTAAATAGTAATATGGTTTTTTTATTAAGAATTTATTATTTTTTTTAAAAATTTATATTATAAACAGTAATTTTTTAAAATTAAAACCCATTCTATTTTGTCCCTTTTATTTATTTATTTATTTATTATTTTTCAGTTGAGTTTTTTCCCTTTCTTCAATTTGGTTTTCTCTTTCCATAATATCATATTAGTCTAATATTCTTTAAACAATATGATATCGATTTGATAATTTTGTACCATTAGCGCACCTCAATGTTTTTGGTGTGGGTGATATCTTGTCATTTCCATTATTCTCTTATTTCATTGCCACGTAACATTGAGGGGATCTTGCATTTGGCCACCTACACGAATCTAGCACCCATTTGCCGACGCCAATTCTGCTGCTGTTGACCAGATAACTGAACTAGCATCCATTAGTGTCACCTCAGTGCGGCAAGTGTATTCAATTGTTGGTGCATAACATTATCACATCGTAATTTTAGTAACACTATTGATTTTATTATTAGCATACGTATGCTACAGTTCTACTTGTGCAACATCCTAAATAGACTCTGGCAGCCACCGTTAATCGTCTTTATTTGTCCTACCATACTCTTGGTAGCCTTAAATATTTATCCTATATAGTTTTTATTAAACATTTCATATTTGTACAAATTTTCTTTGCTTGATTCTTCTTTCTCACGGTAGAAGACACAATATATTAAAAATTAGTATCAAAACCGGTATGCAATCCAGCATTCGGATAGATTACTGGAAGAAATATGTGACATGCCACATTGTTAGCAAAAATGAGTCGTCTAAGCAGAATTTACATCATAGATAATAAATGACAAAAAATTGGTAAAATTATTTGAGAGCTGTAAAAGGAAGAAGATCCCCATGAAGGGCAATTTGATAATGAAATGGCTTACAGTTGAGGGCTGGTTGTAAGCTAACTCAGGCGATGGATGTTACTGTTAATAGGCCATGGAGCCTGAGTAGTGCATCTGCTAAGAAGGTTCACAATCCCGGAACTCCACAAAAACCTAAACATCACATTATAAATAGGAAAAGGAAATACCAATTGTCCAAAAGACAGCGAAGGAAAATGTAAATGGTATCATGTAGCAAAACATAGCAGTTTGGTGCTGACTAACATCCAATGGTGCCTTTGCTCCTCCAAACGCAAGTAGGGTGTCTCAAGACCTGCGACCTGTTTCTTTGATAGCCTGTTGAAACACAGTAATCAATATTTATGTTTATTTGTTATGGTTTTTTATTAGAAAGTGCTAAATGAAGAGGAATGTGAACCAGTATTGCATCACTAAACCTTGATGTCATCCAATCCAGCTTCCTCAAATGCCGAGAAAGCATCTGCAGTAACACCTCTGCCTACTACAAAATTACTATTAACTTTTAGATAATATCACAAAGAAACGAAAATGAAAGAAAAATATTCAAGTGAATGCAATTTATGTATACATTCCTCCAAGATACCAATAAATGATGAAATTTTTAATTAACCACCAATTTGATTAGGGGAAAAAAAAGAGAAAACATACCTTATAACTGTAATATCCAGCAGTATATCCACCTATTTTCACAAGAACCACCAGTTTACGTATATCAGGAGAGAAGGTTGTATGTCTATAGTAAAATTACTGCTCAAAATGCAAATATTAAAGTAAAAGAACAAACCTGAAAATACATGGCTAAAACTACATAGAAACCTATTTTCTGGCAGTGGAGGGATTGGTAAAGTTCTTTTGCATATCCTCTGATCAACGTCAAATATAGATTCTGAGCCACCAGGTACAGAATTTGTATGCAGCTTCAGATCTACGCTTGCATATCTTACCTAAAATATTTATATTCAAAAGTTAAAAATCAAAAAACCTATTGTAATCTGCATATTCGGCTAAAAATTCACAATCTCTACTCATCAAAACACATAAACCGTTTATCCAAACGAATTTGTAAATCTCACTTCCTAGAAAAGAAATGCATACAAGAATGACAAAAGTTGTCCAAGTAGGGTGTCAAAATGGACAAAACTGCTCTGCCAACCTGATAAACAGTATTATTTCCAGCAAAGAAGGTCCTAGCAGCAAGCAGCTTCAAGTACACATTTTCAGGGAGTCTCTCCCCAGTTTTATAATGTTGTGCAATGCTCATTAAAGTGTCTCTGCAGCAAAAACATATACACATTGTAAAAATTTACATTAGAACAATAAAAAATATGAAAAGCTACATCATCATCATCATAATAGTAATAATAATACTTAACAGTAAGATTTATATAAACACATACTCTTAACAAAAGGTATCGATATTGTAAAATATAAGTATATACCTCATTAACAAGCATATAAGAACAAAATTTGAATGTAATGCTATGAGAGGATAGAGAAAACAATTAACAATTTCAAGTTACAAAATAAAATTTCAAACATGAAGCATTTATGCATGATGCTGCTACAGCTCATGGCAGCAGAATAATGTCAAAAGGGAGATGATCACATCAGTTTTTGGATAAAACAACTACAAAGCCACAAAACCACCACAATTAAGAAAATAAACCATGTATCATACATAACTAGAAAAGATCGAGTTGCTGTGTTGAACATATAGAAGATGTTCTTTTTTGCTTCCTAAGACCACATATTCTGAGTTGTTCTCTCTTTATTTACGTCAAACAATGAAAAGAAATTGTAATATAAAACAACCTAAATGATTCATGAGTATGCTTACTAAGGCTTACAAAGAAGAAATTACCTATGGTACAACCCGTTTTCCATGAATTGTGATGGTAATTCAACAGCATCCTGCTTGATTCCTGAAGTGCCTGCAACTAGACTTTCATCCTTATTGGTTAGCATGTGCTGAAGTGCATGACCGAATTCATGAAAGAGAGTCCTAACCTACAAAAGGTGATATTAATCAATGTGGCTTAATCACTACTGATGAGCCCTCCAACTAAAACAAGGACATAGGCCCATGGGGCATGCAGCCACCATCTACTGGACAGATATCAACAACAGAAAATAAATAAAACTTGGAGAGGAGGAATAAGGAAGTACATGTTGCACCCTCACCCTTCCTCCACTTAACCCCTGCTTCCCCTTCCTTTTTTAGTAGCCTCTTCGAGTTTTTATCCTACATGCAGTTCTTCTGGTCTGACTGCTCAGCAGCTTCTCAGTCCTTCAGAGGTTGTGAAAGGAACAGCTAATCTCTTCAGCAAGTACTACTTGCTAGTAGAGCTTTAAGCACTAAAGCAGCTTGGGAAGGCCATCTATGAGCAGAAGGAAATAAGCTGGGATAATAGCAGGTCTAGCTTCAATGCCCTGTAGCTATATTAGCACATTTAATCTCCATATTAACTGGTTTGCTACCCATTCCCATTGGTAAATTCACCTAGATACTATTACCAATTTAAAATATTTTCTTATGAAGGATTAGGATATTAATATTCTGGATAAGATTATTACTTGCTCAAGTTAGATCTAGTTCTTTTATTTGAGAGGTTCTAAAAATACTTATTTCAAGATTGTGATTTCTTATGTTCATGCCTTGGCCACCATTATATGCCAGGTATTTTATACTTGGTACATACAGACTACATAAATATTATGATAAATTCCCCAATCTTTTGCTTCTAATTCTTTCTACTCTCTCATCCTCTCCGATCTGTCGTTTCTGATGAAACAAATTTGCTTCTAAACATCAGTAAAAGAGTAATAATACATACCTTCCGTCCCCTGACAATGAATAATATGTTGATGCCAACAGCACCAATACCCCAAAACTCAGAAGGCCTGGAAAAGGCCATACATAAAAGCATTTATCTAGATTGCAATGATATTTTATAAAATCAATCCTCAAACTACCTAGAGAACTTTTTCCAGAGGATGTGAAACTGAAATTTTAAGCAATCAAAACAATACTAAAAATTGAAGTTTGACAAAGTCATGCGATTTCCCTTGTGTTTTGTTTTTTTTGTCGATTTGGTCCACAAGTCTTAGCACTGAACATGTCAGAGCTGAATTACCTACAATCACCCTTTGCACTCAGCAATGAATTCCATACTTGGTGGAAAGAGGTCAAACCATTTAATTTGCTAATAGCATAACTTATTGACGGTAAACTACATACGACACAATACATCAATGTGTATTAAAATCCCTAACCAAGCTACAAAACCATCTAGCCATATAAACATATTACTCATGATGGACATAGATCAAATAACCAGGCAGCTGAAGACACTAACTTATAGAAAAAAAAAAAAAGAAGTTATCATGTTCAGAATCAGAAACTCACCTCATTGAAGGTCATAAGACTTGCCTTCTCCCCAATTGGCAGTGTTTGGTTGCACACCATGTCGACAATAGGTAGCCTCACCGGAGCACCATTGCAAGCCAATGAATGACTTCTCGAAACAACCTTACTCACCCATGCACCTTTCTGTTTCTCAGATGGATGAGAATATGGATCAAAATGGAAATATGCAGTGGGGAAGCCAGATGAATTTTTGACATGATAGAATTTGACATCATTCTTCCAAACCTGTTAACTAATAAGCATGTGTTTGCAGGTTGAGGATCAAGAGACTCTACACAGTCAACAGAGCAGATTACGAATGAAAAAGTTGGATATAAATTACAGTAACAAGTCTGTCAGCTGGCTCAATGTCAACTTCAAACTTAGAAAATTTGAAAAGGCCGTCCAAAACTTTTGGCAATGAGAAATATGGGCGACATTCTTCCCGTAAAATTAAAATCAGTACCACATAAGTCTTTCCACCAAAAGCTGAGATCTTATGTAAAGAAGAAAAAAACACAAAAACAAAATTAGCAAAGTAAAAAGGTGCGAAGTTGATAACATGCCAAAGAAAATTATGTTTTTTGCAATATCAGTTCAGAATTCAATTTGAATTGAATGTTTGAATGCCAAGAGATTTCTAAAATTTAACAGAAATTGCAGCTAAGGTGTTCAGATATCAGAGTAAGTAAGAACATATATACTAGTTGCTGGACACTAAATCGACAAAGAACATATTTTTGTTTGATTTTAAACCTCACATGAAATTAAACACCAGCCTACTCCAGCCTCTTCTTCAACAAATGATCCAGGTAATGGAAATTTGAAGGATAGGAGCTATTGAATGCACTGACCTCCTGGCGATGACTGAGAATTTTCTTAACAAACGAAAGAAGATAAGAGAGTTTGGACCCTTGATAAAGTCTGGCATTTATTCTTTTCCTGCATAGGTCTACTACTTCCTTCCTGTGATCAAATCTGCTTACAGCTTTAGTATCAATAGGGCAGCTCTATGCTATTGCAATGTGCTCCTCAAGGAAGGTTTTTCTTTTATGTGAAAAAGAAAAGACACTATGCTCTAGAGCTGTGAAGTTATATGGCTGTTTGGGTGATGTGGTTAGAGACAAACAGAAGAACATTTGAATAATGAAGGAGAGAATTCATCGGGTTTTGAGGGATAAAGTGAGGTTTTTTTGACCTCCATTTGGGAATCTCTTGCTTTATAATTTGAAGAAGTCTCTCTTTTCCCTTCTTCTTAATCGGGAAGGGGGTTAAAATAGTTGGAATCCTTTTATTTCTAGAGTTAGGATTATTGGATGGTATGTCCTTGTTTTTGCAAACATCATGTCCCTTATTTTGTAGATCATTTTAAGTAATAGAGGGTTATCTTGTTTCTCAGCAGAAAAAAAAAATACGAAAAAAGGATGATCTAGTAATAAAGATTGCAATACATGTAACATTGAAAGGATGTTTACTAGTGCAAAAGAATAGAGTGAAAACCAATAAACAGTAAAATCAAGCATTTGAATAGATGCAAAATTCAAAGATTGTTTACTAATGCAAAGGAAAAAATATATTCTGCTATTACACAAGATGCAATACCAACTTGTGAGTTGTGATACACAGACAAGATTGCAGAACACAAGAAGAGTGAAAGAGAAAGTGAAGGAGATCCAACCTCATGGATGTCATATTTTGATTCCCGAACTCTCTCTGTCCAGTCGCTTATGTCCCAAGGGGTCAGCTCATCAGCTTCTAATGCACCTTGAATTTTAGCAAAACTTTTAATGTCTTTGTTAT
>JAVXUL010000020.1:7342458-7355149 GCA_035590515.1 Trichilia minutiflora
ATTAATGAATATATATAGGAAGAGAGAGAGAGAGAGAGAGAGAGAGAGATGATGACGACGAGGAGGATGATAGGCAGAGGCCATTATATTTCTTCGATCAATTTGGTAAGTTAGTCCCGTTAGCGTCTCTCATTTTTTTTTTGGTAATGCTTGTTCGTTACATTATTCTCTCATTTCATTTGCCACGTAACATTGAGAGGAAGTTGCATGCGGCTTTAGTAACCTAACACCAATCCATCACTGCCAATTCAACTGCCTATAATTAGATAACCGAACTACTACCGACTAATTGGTGTCAAATTAATTGGATAAGTGCATATTGGTACATAACATTATCACACTAATCTTAGCAACGCCTTTGATTGTATTATATGTTTACTAGAGTTCTACTCGTACAACATCCCAAAATACAAACTTCGGGCATTCACGGATCATCATCTATACTTGGCATACCATACTCTTGGTAGCCTTAAATATTTATCCTATAGATATCTTATTAAACATTTCATATGTATACATATTTTCTTGCTTGATTCTTCTTCCTCACGGTAGATGACATACGATATGTTAAAATTAGTATCAAAACTAGTATGCAATCCAACATTCAGATGGATTCCTGAAAGAAATATGCAGCACACATCATTAGTGAAAATAAGTCGTTTTCGCAGATTTTCAATCATAAATAAAAAATTATTTGAGAGCTGTAAAAGGAAAAAGATCACTATGAAGGGCAGTTTGAACATGGAATTGCTTACAATTTAAATGGAAAACCCTAGCAATTGAGGCCCGCATGTAAGCTAACTCAGGCGGTGGATGTTACCGGTAATAGGCCATGGTGCCTCAGTAGTGCATCTGCTGAAGGTTCGCGACCCCGGAACTCCACAAAAACCTAAATATTCATTATAAATAGAAAAAGAAATACCAATTGTGAAAAAGACGGCAAAGGAAAAGGCAAGTGGTATCATGTAGCAAAACATAGCAGTTTTGTTTTGACTGACATCTAGTGGTGCCTTTCCTCCTCCAAATGCAAGTATGGTATCACGGAACCTGCGACCTGTTTCTTTAATAGCCTGTTGAAACACAGAAATCAATATTTATGTTTTTTTAATGGTTTTTGTTTTTTGTTTTAGGAAGTGCTAAATGAAGAGGACTGTGAACCAGTCTTGCATCACTATACCTCGATGTCATCCAATCCAGCTTCCTCAAATGCTGAGAAAGCATCTGCAGATAACACCTCTGCCCACTGCAAAATTAGTATTAACTTTCAGATAATATCACAAATAAATGATAATCAAAGAAGAAAAATAAGAAAATGAATACAATTTATGTATACATTCCAAGATATAATAACTGATGCAATTTTCACCACAAGGACTGTTGTCCTAAGCTAATTAATTATGTTAACAAAAAAAAATACCTTATAACCATAATATCCAGCAGTATAACCACCTATTTTCCATAAAAACCATCAGTTTTAGATATATCATGAGAGAAGGTTGTATTACTGCTGAAAATAAAAAGATTATGGTAAGGAAAAAACCTGAAAATACATGGCTAAAACTACAGAGAAACCTATTTTCTGGCAGTGGAGGGATTGGTAAAGTTCTCTTGCATATCCTCTGATCAACGTCAAATATAGATTCTGCCTCACCAGGTACATAATTTGTATGCAGCTCTAGATCTATACTTGCATATCTTACCTGAAATTTATATTCCAAGAAAAAAAATCAAAAGATATTCCCCTAAAAATTCACAATCTCCACTCATCAAAACACAAACCATTTATCCAAACAAATTTGTAGATCTCACTTCCTTGAAAAGAAATGCATATAAGAAAACAAAAGTTGTCCAAGTAGGGTGCCAGAAAGGACAAAACTGCTATGCCAACCTGATAAAGAGTATCATTTCCAGTAAAAAAGGTCCTAGCAGCAAGCAACTTTGAGTATACATTTTCAGCGAGCCTCTCCCCAGTATTATAATGTTGTGCAATGCTCATTAAAGTATCTCTGCAGCAAAATCATATACACATTGTAAAAATTTACAATACAACAATAAAAAAAATACGAAAAAATAATAATTATTATTATTATTAGTTCACAGTAGACTTACATAAACACATGCTCTTAACGAAAGAGATCAATGTCGTAAAATATAAATATATATATCATGAACAAGCAAGAAAAGAAAAAATTTGAATGTAATGTTATGCTAGAATGGAGAAAACAATTCCAAGTTACAAATAAATTTTTAAACATGAAGCATTTATGCATGACGCCGCTACAGCCCATGGCAGCAGAACATTGTCAAGAGGGAGATGCTTACATCAGTGTTTCTTACATTAAAGTCAAATAACATGTTATACATACTAGAACAAACAACTATAAAGCCACAAAACCAGCAAGACTAAGAAAATAAACAATATATCATACATAACTAGAAAAGATAATGGAGAGGATCTGCATTGAATATATTAGAATATGTTCTTTTTTGCTTCCTAAGACTGAATATTCTGAATTCTTCTCTCTTTATTTACTTCAAACAACAAAAAAGGAATTGTAATATAAAACAAGCTAAATGATTCATGGGTATGATTATTAAGGCTTAAACAGAAGAAATTACCGATGGTACAACCAGTTTTCCATGAACTGTGATGGTAATTCAACAGCATCCTGCTCTAGCCCCGAAGTGCCAGCAACTAGACTCTCATCCTGCCTTGTTAGCATATGCTGAAGTGCATGGCCGAATTCATGAAAGAGAGTCCTAACCTAGAAGAAGGTGGCATTAATCAATGTGACTTAATAACCACTGATGAACTCTTCAACTAAGACAAGGACGTGGGACCATGGGGCATGCAGTACCTACCAAGATGGTGGCTGCAAACTGGACACAGATGTCAACAACAAGAAAACACTACAAAAGAAATAAATAAATAAAACTTAGAGAGGAGGTATAAGGAAAAGTGCATGTTGCACTCTCACCCTTCCTCCACTTAACCCGTCTCCCCTTCCTTTTTTAGTAGTGTCTTTGAGCTTTAGTCCTATGTGCAGTTCTTTGGGTCTGACTGCTCAACAGCTTATCAGTCCTCTTCAGATACTATTGCTAATAGAACTTTAAGCTCTAAAGCAGCTTG
The DNA here is from genome assembly GCA_035590515.1 of Trichilia minutiflora. Classification (NCBI taxonomy): domain Eukaryota; kingdom Viridiplantae; phylum Streptophyta; class Magnoliopsida; order Sapindales; family Meliaceae; genus Trichilia; species Trichilia minutiflora. The sequence continues at coordinate 7,345,589 of JAVXUL010000020.1, forward strand.
GGAAGGCTATCTACAAGCAGAAGGAAATAGGCTGGGATAATAGTAGGTTTGGCTTCAATGCCTTGGAGCTATATCACACTTAAATCTCCATATTAACTGGTTTGCTACACATTCCCATTGGTACCTTCACCTAGATACTATTACCTACTTAAAAATATTTTATTATGAAGGATTTAGAATATTAGTATTTTGAATAAGATCATTACTTGTTTACATTAGTTCTAGTTCTTTTATTTTGAGTAGGATAAGTACTTATTTCAAGATTGTGATTTCTTTTTGTTCATGACTTGGCCACAATCATATGCCTGGTGTTTTATCCTTGGTACAGATAGATTACATGAATGTTACGATGAATTCCACAATCTTGCTCTTGTAATTCTTTCTGCACTCTCATCCTCACCACTCTAATTTATGATGAAACAAATTTGTTTCTAAACATAATAAAAGTAATAATATGTGCCTTCTGTCCCCAGATAATGAATAATATGCTGATGCAAACGGCACTCAAAGGCGTAGATAAGGCCGTGCATACAAGCATTTATCTAGACTGCTATGATATTTTATAATATCAATCCTCAATCTATCTAGAGAACGTTTCCCAGAGGATGAAAAAAAATTGAAATTTCAAGCAATCAAAACAATACTAAAAATTGAAGATTGACAAAATCATGCGATTTCCAATTTATTTTTTGTCAATTTGGTCCACAAGCCTTAGCACTCAGCATATCTGACCTGAATTACCTTTCGTCATCCTTTGCACTCAGCAATGAACTCCGTGCATGGGGGAAAAAGGTCAAACCATTAAATTTGCCAACAGCATAACTTATGGACAGTGAACTACATATGACAATATATCAATGAGCATTAAAATCCATAACCAAACTATAAAACCAACTAACCATATAAACTTATGACGAACACAGATCAAATAACCAGGAAGTTGATTGCTTCATAGGTGTCATCCTAACTTATAGACCAAAAATACAATAGCATCATCTTCAGAATCATAAACTCACCTCATTGAAGGTCATAAGACTTGGCTTGTCCCCAATTGGCGGTGTATGGTTGCACACCATGTTGACAATAGGTGGCCTCACCACAGAACCATTGCTAGCCAATGAACGACTTCTTGGAACAACATTACTCACCCATGCACCTTTCTGTTTCTCAGATGGACGAGAATATGGATCAAAATAGAAATATGCAATGGGAACACCAGATGAATTTTTGACACGATAGAATTTGACATCATTGTTCCAAACCTGTTAAACAATAAGCATGTGTATACAGGTTGGGGATCAATAGACTCTGACACAGTCAACAAAGCAGAGTATGAATGAAAAAAATGAAAAAATTTGGTATGAATTACAGTAACAAGCCTATCAGCTGGCTCAATGTCAATTTCAAAAAGCATCTTAGAAAGGTTGAAAAGACCATCCAAAACTTTTGGCAATGAGAAATATTGGCGAAGCTCTTCCTGTAGAATTAAATCAGTAGCCACATAAGTCTTTCCTCCAATAGCTGAGATCATATGTAAAGAACAAAAAACCACAAAAACAAAATTAACAAAACAAAATTATGTTTTTGCAATATCAGTTCAGAATTCAGTTTAGTTGACTATTCCAGTGCCCAGAGATTTTTAACACAGAACAGAAATTGCAGTTTAAAAACACTAAGATGTTCAAATATCAGAGTAAGTAAAAACATATATACTAGTTACGGCTGGATACTACATTGACAAAGACCATATTTTCATTTTGATTTTAAACCTCATATGAAGTAAATCGTCTGCTATTCGAACCCCTTCTTCAACAAATGATCCAGGGATGAGAAATTTGAATGATAGGAACTATTCAATGCACTAACCTCCTTCGGATGACTGAGGGAATTTTCTTAACAAAACTAAGGAAAATAAGAGGCTTTGGACTCTTGATAAAGTCAGGCATTTTTTCTTTGAAAATACTTCTTTCTTAATCACATTGACGATACCAATTCTCCCTCTTTTGAATCAAGTCTTGATTTGGAACGACAAATTCCCATTCGAGAGAAGTTCTTGGTCTGTTATATTGCCCACGGAAAACTCAATACTAAGACATGATCCAACCATAAAGACCCAGCATCATTTTATGTCCTAGTTGGTGTATCTTATGTACAAAAGATGCTAAAAGAAGAATAGGTCATCTTTTCCTGCATAGCCTTACTGCTTCCTTCTTCTGATCTAATCTGCTTAGAGCTTTTAGTGCTAGCTGGGAAATTCCATTCTATTGCAATATGTTCGTCGAGGAAGGTTTTTCTTTTAGGTGGAAAAGAAAAGATGCTGTGCTCTGGGCTGTGCAGTTATAGCCGTTTGGGTGCTGTGGTTAGAGATAAACAGAGCAACATTTGAAGAACGAAAGAGAGTATTCATCTGATTGGAGGTCCAAAACGAGTTTCCTGCTTCATAATTTCAAGATGTCTCTTCTTTCCATTCTTCTTAATCGGGAAGTGGGTGAAAATAGATGGGTTCCTTTTATTTATAGAGTTTGGATTCTTGGACAGTATGTCCTTGTTTTTGTGAACATCTTGTCCCTTATTTTGTAAATCATTTTAATCAATAGAAGGTTATCTTGTTTCTCAGCAGGGAAAAAATACAGAAGGAAGATGATCCAGTGAGAAAAGATTGCAATAGATTTAAAATTGAAAGGATGTTTACCAATGCAAAAGAATAGAGTGAAAATCAAGCATTTGAATAGATGCAAAATTCAAAGGATGTTTACTAGTGCAAAGGATAACATATATTCTGCTATTCCACAAGATGAAATATCAACTTGTGAATTGTGATACACACCTAAACTATCCAGAGTTAAAGGTTACAAAGAGTAAGCACGTTTTCAGACAAGATTGCACAACAAAATGAGAGAGAGGAAGAGATCCAACCTCATTAATGCCATATTTCGATTCCCGAACCCTCTCTGTCCAGTAGCTTATGTCCCAAGGGGTCAGCTCATCAGCTTCTAATGCACCTTGACTTTGGGCAAAACTTTTAATGTCTTCTATATCTATCAATTAAGTTGCAAAGTTTGGTAAAGCCATGAAATAAAATTTTAAATGCCATTAAAGTAACACGTTTTTCTCTAAAGACAGTATAATTTAGTAATTAGAACATTAAACAAAGATATCATAAACAATCTATATCAAGCAAATAGTAATAGAAGTTACGGTGTACTAAGTTAGATCAAATCAAGTAAACTTTAGGATATTGCACAAAAAAGTATGCAAGTATGACTATCTATATCTGCCTCCGCTCTAATTTGCCTATAGAAGTGCATTTGTGTTTGTATGTGTCATAATTCTCATTGAGATAAGAAAGACATTTAAATACCGAAAATAACCAAGCAACCTCTTAATAATCCTAAAAAATTAACCTTTTTGACAGTTTTGTTTTACCTAAACTTTCAAAAATTTAAAAGCTTATATCCAGGGAAATACCTTTAACTGCAGGGTTCACGGAAGCACTGCGAAACTTTTCAAGCAGCTCCAATGCTTTATCAACAGTAGCCATTTTGGTTGTCATACATACCTGACAACATATGCTTCATTAAACCTAGTGAACAAAAGTATTATATTAACATACAAATGACTAATACCTCAGCATAATTATTGTAACCAAGAAGCTTAGCTTTTTCCAACCTAAGCTTCAATATCTGTCTAATGATTGGTGTATTATCCAAATCACCACTGGAAGCAAGAGTAACATTAGCTCTATAAATTTCCTCACGTAAAGCACGATTTCGAGCATGTCGCATGACAGACAGATAACTTGGAGCATCCAACGTAAACATTCATGGTCCATTCTCAGCAGTTGCGTTTTTATGTCCCTGGTATTACACGGAGCAAGTAACAGAAAGGAAAAGGACTAGCTGTAATTAACTTGGTGAATGAAAGAGATGAAGAAACATACTAAATTTTGACACAATATACCTTAGAAACTGCTCTTTGAGCAGCTAAATGAAGAGCAGTAGCAGACAATCCTTCAATTTCTTTATTATCAGTTACTAGCTTTTGAAAATTTTTTGTGGCATCCAATACATTCTCTTGAAACTTTTTAGAAAGTTCCGCCAGTTCCTGCAATTAATTTCAACAAAAAACTAACTAATAAGTCAATAATCATCACCAGGGCAAATATTAGCCACTACAAAATATTTGGCTTAATATTAAAGGCTACAACATCTTTCCAGACATAACTATAAGAAGTATCGAAAACACATTGCACAGCTACTATTTCATCGACACTGTGAAAATTTAAACAATCGAGGAATAAAACCGTCATTTACTCAATCCAAATTAAAGATGAGTAAATATCAGCCAACTATCTATTGTTTAGGCTTAATATCAGGTGACTACGGTGCACTAGTAATGGTTTTAAAATAGCGTCTTTGAAAACAATAAAATGATGATTTGAAAATGGTGCTTTTAAGAACCGAAAACGATTATTGGCAATGTTTATTAAAAATAATTTCCTAGTATTGGGTATTGTTTTTGATAATTAATAAAATGGCTATTTTGAGGGTAAAGTTGTAATTAATTTTGAAAACTCATTTTTGTAATATTTTTTCTAGTATAGGAAGGCAGCTTTGTGAGCCAGTCAATCCTTCAAGTTCATTTGAAGTTATTTTCTTGGTTAGAGATACCTTTTTAAGTTAGAGTTTCATCTTTTGTGTTAGAGATTCTATGTTAGAAATCCAATTTTAGTGTCAGAGATTCAAGTTCTGTGTTATTAGCTATAATGTTACATTGATTTAACACAGCCAAGTCAGTCTCATTTGATTATTACTCTCCGTTTACAAGTATCATTCAGCAGGCTATTTCAATCTATTGGAAATGAATTTTATTACTACTACAAACAAACCTGTTGAATTTTGTTAAATTGGTGTCTTTTATCATCGTCAAGAGAAACACCATTAAGAACTGCTTGCTTTATTTGAACTGGACAAGAAAAATAGAAACACATCAGTCATATAAAACAACTGTACACTTTAGTATTTATGCAACATTAAGAAATCAAAGAAAAAACATTCTAAAGTATAAAGCATTTCTACAGTAGGTAGCTATGATGCATTACACAACATGTTCACAGAACAAGCAACCGAGGTCTTAAAAACATTTTCTGCATCAAATTGTGGCCAATGAAACAGGAAACAACAAATGTTTACACTTTTCTCTGCTCTTTTTGCCATACTTAAGCCCAATTTCATACAGAGACATCATAATTTAAAAATAAACTGCCAAATTTCCTAAAATAAAACCCAACTATAAAATTATATCACCAATACCTGGCAACGATTGATTCTAGGGCCTATACAAAACATCATCTGTACTCTGACTACAATGAAAAACTGGAGGGGATAGAATGAAGTAAGCCGAAATAAACTAATTAAGCAATATGATTTTTCATGGTATCCAAATCATGGAAGTTTCTGTTTTCAGACTCTTGAGTCTCCAAAGAAAGAAGAGGAAGAGAAGGTGAAGATAATGAATGCAAATGGTCACAAATCCTTTTCTAAAGGTAATGTTAAAATACATGTCAAGGGTCATTTTTACAACTTCAAAGATTCCACAAATCTCCATAAGTGCTTGCCAGATATTTAAGATAAATCAAGAAAATATGCATAAGACACACCTCTCTTAGGGATAAACTATTGTCACAAGTACAGGCATTTTAAAGCTATAGCAAGAAAGTCTGAGGAATGGTTTATGTTTTAATCAGTTAGGCCAAAAAGACATATGATTGTCAATAGAGGAGTATAGTGTCAATCAGAATATAAGACAACAATGACAATAAGCCAAACAGACACTGCTTAATTTTGATTATGCACATGCCAGTTGGGTCATCCTAGGTAACTAATTCTCAAACTAAGTTGACAGTGCTACATGACATGATCCATTGGGCTGCTGAAAATTTAGAAGAAAAAAAGAGAAATCAAAGAAAGAAAAAGAAATCAAGAGAAAATGACTTCTTATGAACTCAAAAGTAATTTTGTACATAATGAGCAATGACTTCTTATGGGCAACAACTACTTAAATTGCAGCAAATAGAAAATTCAAAAAGTAGCTGTTTTCCTACATTTTATTTCAAAAATGTTAAATGATTGTTTTTTCTATTTTAACAGCCAAATAACAGCTAGTTTGAGCAGTACAATGGTAATTTCACCACAAAATTTCTAAATGTACCAGAAGTATCCATTGAACTTTTCACACTCAAACATTTTCCAACCATCAAGTTCACTCAAAAAAGGTTCAGGTGCAAACAGTCCCTTAAGACCTGGTAGGAGGACAAAGGCTGAGGTCATCTAACCAACAGCCTAAGATATTAGAAAAGACTATGGCAGTGGTACTGGCAGTGGTACCCCTGAAAGACATACTGACAACTACTCACCACTACAAAGTCCGCTAGAATCAATAAGAGCTCAAGCTTCCAACAAGGGGGACTGGGGACTGGAGACATAATTTTGGTCTATGAGCACATTTATATCCACTCAAGCCAACATAAGAGAAAAGATGGTCAAATATTTTGTTTAAATATAACAATTTTTCACTATGGCATAATTGCTTTACATGAACAATTTATGTATAACCTTAATATCACAGTATTTTAAGAAACACAATTGGAACAGACAGTTTACAGTTTATAATCAATTGAAAAATAATTTGGTAAACAATTTTTCAATATTGAATGATGTTATTTCATTTACTTAAGGTTTGTGAATTGGCATTAACTTAGGCTTTATTTGTCCTACAACATATTTTATCGGTTGTACTTTGCAGATATAATATTACACTAAAGGATCCACATAATGCAACTCAGATTTCCAGTATATATAATATATTATTACGGATCAGCCTGTTTATAAAACTCCTAATATTGTTTTTTATGATGCTTTTCCTAATAATGTTGGAATTCACATGCCTATGAGATAATAATACCCTCCTCTTTGCTCTTTGTGACTACTTTTTATACATTTAAAAAGAGGGAGAGAAAAAGAGAGTGAAAGAAGATGAAGATGGTCTTTATTCAGATGAAATATAGTGCAAATGCCATTTAGACTATATTCCAGAAAGAAAGCACGTTGGGGAAAGAAATACAATGACGATTTAATTATACAAATAATTAATTGTAACTGAGTAGAAGGATCGATTCGCCCTCACGCCAACCTTGGAAAGGAAATTTCATTTAACTTTTGTTTGTTTATGGGTCGTGGAGCAGTGGCAAGGTTTAGGCTGTGTGAAACTTAACAAAAATAACTGAGTAGAGGCAGCACTAATGTAACAATTTCTCATTTAATGAGCCAACCTTCAATTATAGAGTTTTGTCCAAATTTCATCTCCTAGATGAATATTAACTACACATTCAGCAAAAGCCAACCCTCTTTTTAGAATTAACCATTATTTAGGGATCGTTCATGAACTTACATTACATATAATCTATTTGTCGTACCAAACTAGATGCACATCCCAATGTGTAGTAAAAAAAAATAAAATAAAAAATAATTTTCTACTCTCAGGACATATAAAAAATTAATATACTCACATTCCACTAAACGTTTGTGAGGCTCACTAAATGAATTCCAGTCAGGAGATTCTCGAATAGCCTTGAATGCGCTATATATGGGTTTGCTTTGGTCCATCCTTAGGTCAAATCTCACCTTCTCTGACTGGAAACCAAACCATATAATATGTGCATCAAAAAGTGAGAACAAGATTGTGGAAATAAATAAAATTTAACAGCTTAGATAGCTATTTAGTGAAATATCTTACTACTATCAGAAAAAAATTTGAATCATCTTACTATAGATAAAACTGAGCTAATTTACAGCAGCACTGCACAACAAGGTTCAATCATCCTATCACTAAAAACTAATATTAAGACACCGATTTGACAATTTCAATTGCATGTATTTCCAAAATTCAATTAAATAGAAACATACATGCATGCGATTATATATATAATTGAGTGATAAGCAATGTACCTGGACATCTCCGATGGCAGAACGGAGTTCGGCATTGTCCTTAACAGACTTAATATGATTGATTAACATCCAAACAGTAGACAATCGATCTTTAATTTTCTCCAATGGCTCCACCAACTTTGGCCACGTGGGTTCTACAGTTCTCTCCAGTGCCGCAAGATCATTCATCTACAAACAAAACCCAGAAAACCATAGCACAATGAACGACCAAAAGGCGAAATACTTTTGTTCTAAAGTATAATATAATCATCTACCAAATAGAAAGCATACAGACAAAACACAAAGGCTGCCAACGATGTAATTTAAACATAGTTAAAACGCTAAAAACCCAGTGAAACATGAAATATCAAGGAATCAATACACAAAGAAAGATTAAAATTGTATGCAACAAAAAGTGAACCCAGAAGAAAAGGGCAAAAAAAGACCAAAACTTTGGACAAACTTATTCAGAAAAGAATCTCAACGACAGATGAAAACCACATACCAACGTTTTCAAAAGTGCCCGAATCCCAGGCCTAACATGACCGGCATGGATGAGATCATAATGAAGAAAAACAGAGTCCAGCAACAGAGGGTTGGCTTCAAGAGACAAGTAATCAACAACATCGGCAACAGCAACAGCCATTGAAAGAACAAAACAAAACGAGGTAAAGCAAGAAGAGAACAAGAAAGGTGTGCTTTTAGAATTGTGAATATATTATATGGAAGAGAAGGAAGAAGCAGTGATTTTAAGTCCATTGTTTGAGGCAGGGAGTGCAGCGTGCGGGAGCGATAGATGCGAGGAGCCACGAGCATCGTACATAGAAGAGAAAGAATACTCACGTTGGACCGGGAAAAAGGGTGACGTACGTCTTAAATTTCTGAATTCTGATGGATTAATAACATCAGAGTCCCTAATGTTTCATGATTTTATCAAATAAGGACATGCGTAATTCATTTGTATTTAACAAATTCCTCGTTCCTGTTTTCCTTTCCCTTTGCGTTTTTTTCAAAAGACCCATTCCTATTAAAATGATCAAATTACCGTCTTTCGATTAGGGATGATAAATAATTATATATTCACATAGATAATGGTATTTAATCCATGCATTTAATCCTCTAACATATTATATATTAGAAAGTATTCTTTAGTATATAGTCAGGATTATCAAATAGATCGATAGTCAAAATTATCAAATAGATTGATAATATCTAAATCGACTTATTTAACCTACTCTTTAGATGAGTTAAAATAAAAAAAACTAACTCATTTAATTTATGAATTGATTTGATCCGATTCATTTAATTCACGGGTTAATCCGTTTAATTCACAGATCAATTCATTTAACTTATCTAATTAAAAAAAATAAATATATTTTTTTAACCTTTATATTTAAATGATGATTGATTATGTTTAAATATTAATAATGATATTAGACTTATTATTTATTAATATTGAGTGATGTTGGATTAGGACAATTTGATATTTGAAATCATATGTTTAAACTTATAATTATTGATGAAACTTTTATTTAACTTGTTAAAAATTTTATATGTTAAGTTATAATATAGTTAG
>JAVXUL010000020.1:7358477-7382000 GCA_035590515.1 Trichilia minutiflora
AAAGTCTGTTGTCACAGAGAAATGGTAGGTAAATATGGTTGTGATAAAAATATAAGATATTATAGACATCCTTATAACCAAAGACACAGAAAATACAAGAAAAGATACAAAATTATTAAAAGAAAATATTACCCTAAAAAACGCAGAAGCCATCCACCAAATTATTATATTCCTAAACAAAAATATAAGAAAGGAAGAAGAAAATTTTCTAAAAACCCTAAGTCATGTAAATGTTATATATGCCAAGAAGAAGGACACATTGCTCCCAATTGTCCAAAAAGACAAAATAAAAATATAAAAATAAGAACCTTAGAAATAGATAATTATGAATACGAATGTCTTAAAATGAATAACATAGAATATCTAAATGAAATCTCAGATAATGACACTATCATAATATCAGAAACAGATACTTATAGTTCAATATCAGAAAACTCAGAAATTGATAGTGATTATGACTGATCAACAAATAACAAATCCTCAACCAGAAAATATAACTTTTGAAATTTTTGAAGAACAACAAGACCAACAACAAAAAGAAAAAAGGTTAATATTTTTTATGTCGGATTTGAATTTAATTTTTTAAATTATTTATTTATTTAAAATATGATTAATTAAATAAATAATTATTTAATATAATAATTTTATTTATTTATATTTTATATTTAATTTATATTTAAATAACTAATTGATTAAATTTTATATTAATTAATTAAATAAATTAGATTAAGTTAATGATTCAATCGTATCGTGTTATATTATTTATTTAAAAAATAAATAACATATTTAATAAACAGATGATATAATTAATAAATGGATAGTATTTTGATTAATGATTCTTAATACAATTAATAAATAGATCGAATTTGAATAAATATAAAAATATATTATAAATTTATTGACAAGGTACGAGTACAATATATTTATCCGAATTAACACCCATAATAAATAATTTTAAAGAATTAAATTTGAAAAAAAAATTTATATTATATATTTTATAGTATTTTCTTTTAATTCTTTCTTAAATTAGTTGGTTTGGTTATTGTTGTTAAAGAGGTAAATATTTTATATAAATTGATGTGACGTGATAATATTAATTTATGTTAATTTTATATTTTTATAAGTAATATTATGCTAACTTTGTACGTGATTTTATATTTTAATATTATTTTAAATTTTAATTTATTGAAATCAAGTTTAATTTGGGTTGACTTAACATGGATTGCATGCTATGTTGATTTCGTTGCACGTCATGCTACCGTATATGACTCATCATTGAAGGTTTTTTCTATTAAAGAGCTGCAGAAAGCCATAGTTCCATTATACATATTGCTGCCATCATTGTTGCGAGAAGCAGGGTTCTACAAGGATAGACCAGAGTTTCCGAATTTGAACGAACCATTCTTAAGAACATGTGCACGGAACAATATTCTTCGTCAGTATCGTGGATCCAGAGATTGTGGAGTATTTACGTGCCAGTATATAAACTATGTGGCATTAGAACTTCCTCTAGATTTTGGGCCGGACGATGGTCTTTTCTTTATAAATAAAATGGCAGTTGAACTGTGGTTGGGACGGTTGATGTAGTGTTAGTATAGGGTTTTGAGGACTGGTGCTATTAGTATAAAGAACCAAGTACAGATGAATTTTATATGATTCTGGTGAAACCAAAGAAACACTTGCTGAATGTAAATGAAGCGGGAGGAATATGACATTATGTTTGTCCTTGCACAGTCAGGTGTTTGTGCTACGTTTACACGAGGTAGGAACTGTACTTTTTATTCCTCAAAACTTAAATGGTTATTATGTTTAGCGTAAATTAAGGAGATAATATTGCATTTTCTTTGTTGTTTGCAGAGACTAATCATCGGATATGCTTTCTTATTGTCATTGCTGATGAAGTAATAACAAGCTTGTTTTACGATAAGAACAATGATTCATTTATCACAGTTTCAGTTTATGCTTCAGACGATTATAGTTCTTTTAGATGCATTCTAAAAGGTAAACTAGATACATTTGAAGAGGTAAACCAGATGCTGGTTTTGTCCTACGGAGAATCTGAGTCACAAAAGTGGCCTGATTTTTTTTCAGTTTCATGATGTAAATAGACAAGTACTCACATATTCTGCACAGGGATTTGACTTTGATTACTTTTAGGCCCGAAATTTTGACTTAACACCGGTTTGCAAAACTTAATTTATGACTCCTTCGGCATTTATATTTCTATATGAGAATCAGCTGTTTCTAACCTTTAGAAATCGAACTGTGTCTATTAGGAACTTCCGGGGGAAACTTCTTACTTCGCTTGAGGATCAGCTTTTGTGACACCCTGAATGCAACACTAACAACATATATATAGTAAGTGATGAAGTGATGAAGATCTTATAATCTGTTACTCCAAAGCTGATTTCGATGATCTATTATCTAAAGGAAATTTACACTGCCAATGGGCAGGGTCTAATCCATGTATGATCAAACTGATGATTTCATTTGATTTCATATTCATCACCTTCAGTATTCCTATTTTTTTTTGTTATTTGTATACTCAATGCAATAAAGGAAGTATGTTGTCAAATGAAGAAGATTTATGATACATCATCACTATTACCATGCTCGTCGATTATCGTTGAAGATTATTATGGTGGTGACACACCACAACTACCATAGTTTTATGACAATATTGTGATAAATGATAATTTCCTTTGGTGAGTGTGTTACCATCATCATCCCTTTGTTGATAATAATACTATGATTATGTAGATAGGTAAATCTACTATCTTATATAATTGTTATTTCATAATTCAATCAATAAAATTTAATTGACTGGTTAAAAAACTCCAATTGTAAATCGAAACTCAAGCATAATAATGCAATAATCACAATATATATCGTAGCACACGAGTCATCTTTCCTAATAAAACTATAATCACATTATTCCAATGAGGATAAGAAAATCAAATTTTAGTCAACCGACGGACATAGTCAATTAACCGAATTGGTTGGTGACATACTGCCAAAAGACATTCAAATCCTTGGTTGACCGAGAGGCAGGAAGCGGTAGATCGAATTTTTTATGCATTCTGTCAGAATACAACCAAAATATCGATCAACCGATAGGTCATATTCCATCGACCGATATCTTTATTCATTCCGCCAGAATACAAACAAAATATCGATCCACAGAATATACAACAATTTTAATCCCAAACGGAGCACTTTTGAATACAGTTTCGGACTAAACTTTTGAACACATTTGAAGTCTACACTTTTGAACAATGTTTAAATTGCACTTTTGAATAATATTTCGAACTCAACTTTCGAACACATTTTATAACTTAACTTTCGAACATAATCTCGGAATGAACTTTTAAACAAAGTTCAAGTGCAAACTTTCGAACAATGCACACTTTTGGAATAAGGCACAGTTTACAACTGAACTTTCGGACATAGTCTGGGACTGAACTTCAGAACACTAAATAATCTTACACTTTCAAACACAGTTTTAGCCCACACTTTTGCATACGTTTTAAAACATTTCTTGGGAACTCTGCTTCAAACTTTACTTTCGAACCCATTATAAATTTCGCTTTCGAACACTGTTTAATCCCAAACTTTCGAACACGATTTTATCCTATACTTTTCGCATACGTTTTAAACCATTACTTTCGAACTATGTTTTAAACTGCACTCTCGAACACATTTTAAATTGAAATTTCAAAATTCATATTACAAACTACACTTTCGAACCATACAACTTTGAAATGACCACAAATAAGAACTTATTTGTAAACATGGAAAGAGTTCAACTAATTAAACAGTTAACCAACAAATAAAACGGTTTTCTAAATGAAATGAAACACTAGGAAATGAATATGAAACCATCAACGCATATTGCGTAGGTAGTCTACGACTTCAGCTAAAGTGCATTCCATCTTATCTCGGATTGCTTGGAGTTCGAAGAGGAATTTAAATCTTATAATCTCTTAAAATTAGGTTATTTTAGGTCTTTCTACGTTTAAGATTTATGGCATTTTGAAGAAGAGTTTCTAAATACTGTTACATAAAAATGTTACAAGCGGTTAACATAACTCAAAAAGGGTTAACAATGATTGAAAATGAAATAATTTGATTGTCAAATAATGAATTAAAGTGCACTGAAAGCCAAAAGTGAGAATGAATGCTTGCATGATCAACAAAAAGAGGGGACATATTGAAGAATGATCGACCGAAGTCCATATAACAAAAACCTCGTCAATTTCGATCAACCGATAGGATGTCTTCGGTCGACCAATGATGCACATGCTTGAAGATCATTTGGACGGAATATCAGCAAGGGTAAAATTATCCAAACATCTATTAAATGATTTTATTGGTTAAACTTTTTGTTACGAGAATATTTTGATAAACAGACTTAAAAAGTTGATCAGTTCGTACATATCTCTAAACCATTCTCAAGTAATACGCATCATCATTTAAGTAAATATAAAATCTCCTTTCTCATCCCTAATACAAATTGGTAGAATAAAATTCAGGTCCAAAGTTCTTTGTCTACTCTAATAAATAATGTTCAATGAATTTTCTTCATGCCGTAAATGCATAAAACCATATGAAGAAAACACAAAAATCAACCCAAATTACCTTTAAAAAATGAAAAAAGAAAAAAGGAAGGTAAGACTTGAATGAAGAATCGTCATAGTTTGTGTTATATTTTTATCAAGTGCACGTACAATAGAAATATCAGGTGACAAGAAGGAAGAAAGGGCTTTGGAATGTACTTATTTTGGAGTTTATAGACCAACACATTCCCCATAAAAGCAATTTCCTTCTTGTTATATATATATTTCTTGTTTTTAATCTTTCCTTGTAATGGACGATGAACAATGTACATGCACTTGCCCAGTACGTACTATAAGAACAAAACCCAGCATAAGAGAACTTATGCTGTGACTGGCAGTAGACCATTGTGCCTGAGCAGTGGCTCTGGTGAAGGTTCACGCCCTCTGAATGCCACAAAGACCTGGACAAGACATCATAAGATAAATATCAGATTGCAAATAAAGACAAAAACCTTAATAGGATGAACTATCCAATTCTTCTATTTACATATGTCAAAAAAAAAAAAAAAGGAGGAAAAACTACTGACATTTGGCATCAAAATTTATTACAGTATGCATTATCTAACCTCTAATGGTGGCTTTCCACCTCCAAGAGCAAGAATGGTCTCTCGGAACCTATTCCCTGTATCTTGGACAGCCTGCAGCAATACATGATAAACAAATTTATGAAGGAAAACAATGCCAATATAAGTGCTAAAACAAATGGGGAGCCTGACTTGTCTTAGCAAGCTTAAAAAAACAGTACAACAGTACCACAGGGGAAAAGTGCTTTCAATGTTATGGGATGTGATCCATTTATAGAGGGCTCTGACGTCATAAGGATAAATGTATAAGAAAAAAATGTTGGATGCAATATGGAGAAGGAATTATGATTTTAATGTGCATCAATACAGGAAAATTTGATTTCAAAAAACACATTCTGTATTCCTCTTCTCCAGAATACCTTGCTGTTATTCAATCCAGCATCCTCAAATGCTGAGAAAGCATCAGCAGACAACACCTCTGCCCACTGCAAAATATACAACTTTATTTTCAGATTGCATCACAAAGTATGAAAATGGAAAGAAAGAGATAAATAAAAGCAAGAATATAGTTCACGTCCACAGTACAACAAGGCATCACACGAAGATGAATTTTTTATTTCACTGCATTGGTTTCGTTACAGCCAATGGAGGCAAAATACTAGTCAAACAATAATCACAAGCAAAAAATTTACCTTGTAACTGTAATAACCAGCATCATATCCACCTGATATTCACAAGAATCAGTATTTTTTAAATAGCTTGATTAATAGTTAAACCAAACTAGTAAAATAAGAGAGGATTCAGATGAATTAAATATGCACACAAACCTGCAAATATATGGCTGAAGCTGCAAAGAAATCTGTCCTCTGGCAGTGGAGGTATCACTTGGGTTCTTTTAGAAACCGTTTGATCTACATCAAAAATAGATTCAGATCCACCAGGTACATAATTTGTATGTAGCTCCAAGTCTACACAGGCAAACCTTAGCTGAAAATTTACAATAAAAAAATATTAATCACAGAGTGCATAAAGTAACTGCATATTCCTCTAAAATTCACGATCATCGATTACCAAAACAGAGAACCACATTCAGGATGCACAACATTTCAAATATCATTTTTGAGAAAAAAATACATCATTAAGAAATAAAGACATAAACCAGCTTGATAAAGGATACCCTAAATAATAGGTCAAAGAGAGTAACAACTTGTTCCACCAACCTGACGCAGACTAAGGGAGCCAGCACGGAAAGTCCTCGCAGCAAGCAACTTCAAGTATACCTCTTCAGGGAGACTCTCCCCGGTTTGATAGTGCTTCGCAATGCTCATCAAAGTATCCCTGAAAAAACTCATGTAAAATGTATCCAAGTTATACAAAGCTACAACAACAATCAGAAAATGAAAAACCACTGTAACAAATTATGCTTAATAAACTCTGCACAATGCATAATTCATAAATTGTAAAATATGTAAATAGACTTTATTCTAAAAAAAATGCAATTTTGCAATAGCTATTTCGCATAGTGTTTTTTATTGAAAATAAATTTATTCTCCAGAGTCAATCCAAGATTAAGTCTGTGCGTCGGGTCTTTAGTCTAAAGCATCTCAGGGTCTCGGTATTAACTGTTGACATTGTGTGTCAAGTTTCAGTCTCTGTCAAGTCTCAAATCTCGAATACTAAGCATTCTGTTCTAGTTCTCTCAATGTCAGGTTTCAAGTCACAATGACAAGCCCCATGCATTCAATAGATAAAGCTTCAAGGCCAACACCTTATTCCAGGTGGTCCGGCATTCAGGCCAGGGTCCAGGCATCTGGCACCTGGTTGCGAGCATCCCAACAAGTCCCAAGTCTCAAGCCTCAATCTTGGGCAACCTGCCACCGATCTCAGGTCAGGGAAGCCTCAGGTGGTCATATGTTTGGCCTCAAGTCTCGGACTCAAAAAGCACTCCCAAATTCACACTATATTTTCAAACATGGCCATGACCGTACTTACAACTATTGGCAGCAGAACCATGATATGGAAGGATGTTCATATCAGTATTATTTTCAGAAAATTCAATTATTATGTTATATGTATTACATAAAACTAAAACTACAGAATCAGAAAACCAGGTAGTGATCATAAAAATAATAAGACATCATCCCACATGTAGGAGAGCAAAGGATGAAGGTGTAAAGCCAGGTCTGTAACACGTTAGAAGATGCAATTCAATTTGGCTACCTTTTCTCCTTTGTTTAAGTCAAAAAACATAAATGAGTTTTTAGTGTGAAACAACCCACCATATCATAAGCATTACAAGTAAAGCTTAGATCAGAAGAATAACCTATGGTAACACCAGTTTTCCATGAATTGTGATGGTAATTCGACAGCATCCCACTCTATTCCCCGTATTCCAGCAACTAGGCCCTCATCCTGTTTGGTCAGCATATGCTGAAGTGCATGACCAAATTCATGGAAGACAGTCTCAACCTGCAAAAAGTGACATAAAAGAATATGAATGAGAATAAAGTGCAAAAATGCAGCATCCACTAACCCATACCACTGGTGGGGTTCCAGGACAGCAGCAGTTGCGACTAATGAGCCTTCTGACCAAGAATGGTGCAAAAGGGAATGCAGTTACAAACTATGACAGTGGCTCCAGATAAATACCATATATCCTCAACAAGGACGATAGTAAAATAAAATAAAATTTGAACAAAATGATGGTTTTGGAAACGAAGATTTGTAAAGCGAAAGAAATCTATTTAGTAGATAAAGTGAAAATAAGAATTGAGTTTCTTTCTTTCATACTAACAAAGACTAAATTGTTTACTTCTTGGACAGGATAACACAGACTCAACATGAATGCATGCCAAACAACAAATGACCAGTGTAACCCATTATACTAATCCATGTTTTGAAAAATTCATAACATAGCTAACAAGTCAACTAATCATTTAAGCTTCCACTGCCTCTAACACAAATGCTCCCTAGGGCTGTACATGAATCACCAGGCCATTGACAGCTGCCCTTGTCTAATCCCAACTTTGAACGGTCTAAAGAGCCAAAACAGCAGCCATGGTGCTAAAAAACATGCGCTCAAACTCACCTCCCGAAAGGTCATAAGGCTTGGCTTGTCTCCCACTGGGGGGGTTTGATTGCACACCATGTGGGCAACAGGTAATCTTGATGTAGAACCATTGCGTGACAATACACGACTTCTAGAAAAAACCTCATTCATCCATGCACCTCCCTTTTTCTCAGATGGACGGGAATACGGATCAAAATAGAAGTATGCAATTGTACTTCCCAAAGAATCTTTGACACAGAAAAATCTGACATCATTGTTCCAAACCTGTTAAACAACAAGGCATGTGTGAACAGGATGTGCATAGAAACTCTTTGTCACAGGAAGAAAGAGGATAAAAAAAATATAGTAGTTGATGTATATTACAGGAGCTAGACCATCAGCTGGTTCAACGTCAACTTTGAAAAGAGTCTTAGCAAGGCTGAAAAGGCCGTCCATAACTTTTGGTAATGAGAAATATGGTCGAAGTTCTTCCTGTAGAATTGAAAGCAGCTACCAAATAAGTATCTTCATGTAGAACTAGTAGCTGAGGTATTGCAAACAGATCACACATAATGATTACAAAATCTAACCATCTCCCTCCTCCCATCAACATCCCCACCCCTCAAAAATACTTTAGAAAATTATTAAAAAAAAAAATTGACAAAATATCAAACAAACCATTAATGTTGCTAATTAAGAAGTCAGGAATATGTTTTCACTTGACAGCTCCAACAGCCAAGACATCCTACAATGTGGAGGCAAGTGTATCTAAAAAGACTCTCAATGGCATTCCAACAATAGAGTAAAAAATTTTATTAGTGGTTGACAGATAATGGCTTCGTTTGGATTGTAGGTGCTTCTGCTGTGACTGTTCTTTGAAAGCAAAGCTAAAAAAGCATTTTGGTACTGCTAACTTTTAGTAAGATGGACTCATGTTTCCATTAATATTTAATATAGAGCGCTTACATCCCACAGTTGTGGTCACAACAATTCGAACGCAAATGAAGCCTATACAGAGATGAAGATCTTGACTCCATTCAATATTAAGCTTTTTACCTCAATGATTCTATGAACAAAAAAACAGATTGATGTATTTTTTTAAATGTTATGTAATGTTGCGCACACACACAACTTGTGATACTACTAATCTAAAATGTACAGAGTTAAAAGTCTTTAAGGTACAAGTGGTAACAAAAACTAGGTAGCACAAAGAGAAAAAAGATTCAACCTCATTGATGTCATATTTAGACTCACGAAGCCTCTCACTCCAAAAACTGATGTCCCAATGGTTCAATTCTTCAGCTTCTAATGCTCCTTGACCTTTGGAGAAGCTTTTAAGGTCTTCTACGTCTAGAAATAAAGATCAAATTTTGATCAAGCAATGCAACTATGTTTTGAACTTTATCCAAGAAAAACACTTCTGCTCTGAGAAGTGCATAACTTTTATCACTAGAGCATCAAACATGAATATCATAAATAAGCTGTCTCATGCAAAAGTTACCCCAGTCATTGTGCACTTAATTCAAAACAACCAATGATTAATAATACTGCAGAACTATCTGTGTACATATTAGCCAAGTAGCTAGCTACGTGTGAGTATGTCATGACTAATATAAAATAAAAGCATTTTTGGAATACCAAAAAACCCCTAAACAAATGTCCTATCTTAATAAATAAACCCGTTCTGATGATTAGATTTTTGTCTAAAACTTAAAAGATCATATAGAGGGCAACCTTTTGCATCCTCAAACAATATAGAAATAGAAGAAGATAGCATGAACCAAAGGGTTAAACAATGACACAGAGAGCAACCCTTAGCAACCTCAATAATTCACATCTAAGGAGATACCTTGAACTGCAGGGTTCCAGGAAGCACTTCGAAGCTTTTCTAGCAGCTCAAATGCTTTTTCAACAGTAGCCATTTTGGTTGCCATGCTTACCTGATAATATGTAACTTGGTCAGCCAATGAAAAGGAATTATGTTTTTAAAAATACAAAAGATTCATAACCTCAGCATGGTTTTTGTAACCAAGAAGTTTAGCCTTTTCCAATCTAAGCTTCAATATTTGGTCAATAATTGATGTATTATCTAAATCATCACTGGAGGCCCGAGTCACGTACGCTCGATAGACTTCCTCACGCAAAGTACGGTTTCGAGCATGTTGCATGACAGACATAAAACTTGGGGCATCCAATGTAAGTATCCATGGCCCATTCTCAGCAGTTGCATTTTCATGACCCTGTTATTACAAATGGAAAAGAATTATAAGCAAAAACAGAATGTCAGAGGATCTGCTGTGCTTGACCTGACAGATACAATACAAAATAAACATACTAGATTTTGGCATAAAATACCTTGGATACTGCTGTTTGTGCAGCCAAACCAAGAGCAGTAGGGGGCAATCCTTCAATTTCTTTCTTATCTGTTATTAACTTTTCAAATTTCTTTGTGGCATCTAGAACATTCTCTGAAAATTTATGAGATAGTTTTTCCAGTTCCTGCAGATCGATTCAAGGTTAATCAACAGGTCAAGGATCATGACCAGAAAGCCTCATTGGCTAAGATTAAAATATATGATCCATATGTCTACAGCCAGATTGTAATTTAAAAAAAAAAAAAGACATCAATAAAGATTCCGAGCTTTAAGAAAAATTATGTTAAGGCAAATTCCTTCTATTTGTAGAAAAGGGGGAAAATAAAGAAGAAAAGATAATTAGAACAAGGATATTTTCCAGTTGCATCATGAATACAAATTGGGATTCAACATCAGAAACAGCAAAGTTAACCCAAAAAAAAACAAAAAGAAGGAAAGACAACAACAGCTAAAGATCACCGCAACAATTAACATGTAATTAAAGACAAATATCAGCATGGTTCAGGTAGCCAACCCCAACACCACTCCAAATTTCATTTATACGATTAGACTGTGTGGATCAATAATTACTAGAGAATAACCAAAATGCAATAATAATTCAATCTTTAAATCATTGCTGTATAAACTTCAATTATTACTATTAGAAACAAACCTGCTTAATTTTGTTAAATTGGTCTCTTTTATCATCTTCAAGAGCAACACCGTTAAGAACCGCTTCCTTTATTGCCGCTGCACAAGTGTAAATATAGATCATATTAGACTAACAATGTAAGAGTAACCTCGAATATTACACAAAATAAAATAAACAAAGAACAACAATACAGGAAACAATATAACAAGCACAAAAAATATTCATACAAAATAAAAGGAAAGCAAACTGCCATATTGTAAATGATACAACACCCATACATTAGTTAGACATAAAATCTTTTTGGATATAATACTTCCTATAATGAATTGTTGAATATCAAATTTTTATTACTTTTGAAACATCTATAAATACTTGATATCATGAATTGTTGAATATCAAATTCTTATTACTGATGAAATACCTCATAAATGTACCAAAAAAAAGTAATCCAGGTCTTGAAGCTCAAGTGTTTCCAAGTAAGGTAAGCAACATGGTATTGATCTATCATTTTATGTACCAACAGTGATTGTTAAAGCATTTTGTACAACAGGAATAATCACTGCTCAAGCAACCAATTCATGCTGTACTATTGCAAGTACTAAGCTGATCTGAATGAGGACATCCAACCCAGGTGATAAGAATTCCTTTTGAGTCATTAGATGCAATTTTCTAGGTTTCTTAGGCAGCACACAAACTAGATTTATCTAGGTTTCTTAATTCTTTTGCATTCTTAAGCTGTAAGATTACTGTTCCATTCAATGTTAAAAAACAACAGCAACTTTCTCTCAATCCTCTCTGCTTTTGAATTCTAACACTATAAATATCAGGAAAATGAATTTATGTGTGATTGTGATACAAAGTTTATTGAAACCACACCAGATGCATTGCATCCTAAGAAGTAAAAGCCACTGTGAATTTCCTTGTCCAAGCATATTGCAGTGCATAAACTAGATATCAACAATATGAGTTTTGAATTATAAAAGTCAGGAGATAATGCGAACAAAAAGTAAAATAAATACAAGTTAAGCACCCAAACTTGACAAAGGAGGAACAATGACTACATATATACATTAAAAAATAAGTTACTCACATTCCACTACACGTTTGCGAGGTTCACTCATTGAATTCCATTCAGGAGATTCTTGAATAGCCTTGAATGCATTATAGATGGGTTTGCTTTGTCCCAATCTAAGCTGAAACTTCACCTTCTCTGGCTGCATATAAGAGATGTATAATGTAGGAACCAAAAATGAGTAAATAGTATACAGAAAAAAAAACAAAAAAACCTAAGATCAACATTCAGTATTATTCTTGATAACACACGAATATAACAGAATAGATTGAACATAAGATTTGATGGTGTGCCTCAGACACGGTAGCGCTAAAAGTGAGATACGAATTCATTTCTATGTCAAATCTGGTGGTATGTTTTGCCAACAAAATCATGTTGGATTTTTTTGTTGGATTTTATTAAAAACGGACTAATGACATAGTTATTGAGTAAGTGAACCCAATTATGTGATCTAAAATAATTGGACTTAACGTCACGAGCTGTTTTGACAGTAAATATAGGTCATGAGTCATACTGAAGTTTTTAATGGAGAGGCCCAGCAAAAATCAATTAGGGTTAGAGTAGGTCCCTCTCTAACTTTATATAAAAAGAAAAGTAAGAACGTTAAAAACCCTAGAAAAGAAATTTGCCTTTGTCCCATTGAGAAGGCTGTTACAAAATAGAAAATAGAGAGAAATATCTAACCTTTTGGAAACGCTGCAAATTATAACAATAGTCGAATAAGATACGCATCTTCATCATGATTTTTTCTCTAATTTCATGTATGACAAACTTAGTTGAAAATTAAGATTTTTGACAAATGGTATCAAAGCTCAGGGCGTACATAAGTTAAAATCAAATCACAATATTAAAATTTATTTTAAAGATTAATGCATTAATTCTTGTATGATTATATGTTTATATGGACATACTCGTGTCTGTATTTTATGCTAATTTTGTTGACAAATACGGTTAAAAGGTTATGGCTTTTATTCTTCTTGTTGCAAGTTTTTATTTGATATATTATATACTATATGTAGTATATGTGCAAATATTAAGGATTAAAGTTTCAGATTTATAACTCTAATTTTTTGGAATCCTAATTTCTTCACATTGTTTCATGCTATTTTCTGGATATTTGTGATGAAATATTATATGGGTCTTATTACTCTCTTTATAAACTTTCTATTCATATATTATTTGTGACATGAAATTCTGTATATTATGAGAAATTTGAGATTAAAGTTTATGCGATTATTTTTGAGTTCAAAAGTTAATACCCAAATTTAGGCAATTTCTCATTAATTTTTTTTAAAAATAAGGCCATAACCAGATTCAGAACGTCTAAAAACGTAGGAATAAGCCTTGAATCATCGAAATTGGATAAAAAAACAAAGATTTTAGGACGAAAATACAACCAGATTAAAGATGGATCGTAATTAGGTCAAACGACTCGAATTATAGTAAACCTGATCAAGAAGACCTGGATCATCGAGTGGGTATGTGTAACACACGAGCGATAAACATGTGATACACGCGAAAGAGGGCGAATTAGGTAAGTACGGGTTCATGGATCCGAAAAGCGGATGAATTGGGTCAACTCGACCTGTCTTGGTCAACAAAACATGTGAGAAGCCATGTGAGGCACATGCACTAATCAAAAAATTCACCAGTGCATGACAGTACGTCCAGGCTCGTGTGTGATCAAATTCCGATTATGTTGATGGCGATTCATTCCTCTCTTAATTTTCTAATTTTTGGTGATTTTTATTTTATTTATGATATCAAAAATTATTAAATTAAGGAATTTTCATATTATTGAAAAATAAAATTTAAAGTTTTAATAGAAATTTAAATTTAAAAATATTTTAATGATTGATAATTATCAAAGTAATATAATCGCTAAAATTTATAAAAAAAAATTATTTTCCCTAATTGGTATAAAGATAGTTTATTATAATAGATGTTATTTTGTGTGATTTTATGATACATATGGCTTAGTATCATATTCAGCGTAAAGTCACATAATAAAAAATAGATAATAATGACATTTTTCTTATTTTTGAGAAAATTTTAATTATGATTTTTCTTGATTGTTATCACCAAAGTGATGCAATTATTAAAAATCTAAGGCTAATTAAAATTCATAAAAAATAAATTTGATATTAAGAAATAAATTATGTGGTTTATGGTTAAATGAGATGATCATTAAAACTCATAAGGGTAATTAAGAGAATTAATGTTTGCGTGAAAGATATTGTGAGATGTAAGAAATTTATCTGTCTAAAAGGGTTAAATTTTGAGATAGCTTATTTGACCTGAATGTGTATGATTTGGAGAATTTATCTATTCAAAGGAGATGTGTTTTTCAGATTATATATATTTATATTTTGTTGTTTTCATGCATAAAGATCACTAGTAGAATTATTGACTCTGCCTAAAGGGGGACTAGCAATGATACATACGAGATTTTAATATTGATACCCATTATTGTTAATTGACTATGTTGTTGTTATTATTAAACCTAAAGGAAACTATTGAAAAACTTTACAACTTGATAGAAATCTTGACTAGTTCAAATTTCAAGAAATAGAAGCAATATACAGAGTTTACTCTAGGAATCATAGATATAGATTTGGATCTACATATAGATTCACCATCACCGCTTACTAGGGACAACATTGATGATGAGAAAAGATATTATAAGAAATACGAAAGGGTAAATCACTTTGGTCTATTAGTGATACGGAGATCTATCGCTAATCATTTACTCGTAGGACTACATGAGACTGTCAATGCTAAAGATTTACTTATTGAAGTAAAAAAAGACACAATCTAGATATGGTTCACACAGCATCCTGGTCTAACCAAATCAGACCCTAGCTTGATCTATTCCAGATTCGATTGAGCTGACCAATGTTCTCGAATCCGATTCAAGGCTCAAAATAACTTCAGTCAAAGTCAAACTTAGTAGCCCAAGGTTTTT
Source organism: Trichilia minutiflora (assembly GCA_035590515.1). Lineage (NCBI taxonomy): Eukaryota > Viridiplantae > Streptophyta > Magnoliopsida > Sapindales > Meliaceae > Trichilia > Trichilia minutiflora. The sequence goes on from JAVXUL010000020.1 coordinate 7,373,710, forward strand.
TAGTATGTCGAATTGATTTATAATCTCAGAATTTGAATTTGAGCACTCAGGATTTAGAGACTTTTAAAAGCGCACGAGTAAACAAAAAGTAAAACACCTATTTTGAACATCCTCGATCGACCAACATATAGGAGAAGAATTAGTTTTACTATTCCTAACTTAAATAGAAAGAAAATTAATGAATCAATTAAGCCTTTAAAGATAGAAGATGAGGTTCTTTGAATAGCTTAACTACCTGTAAGCAACATTCACAATCTTTTGAATTTTAAGTTATAACTTTGATTCAACCACAACTATAGCAAACAATCAAACAAGAAGAAATTTTAAAAATCACATAAGTTTTAAAACCTCTATTAAGAGATTAAAAGAGTGGGAAGGCTAGAATTTTGGTGTTTATTATATGAGTAGATTATAATATAAATCAGGATTCTGATCCGGTGACTTATAATAAAGTGATTAACCGATCATAATTCTGATAAATTAATTGAATGCTACAAAGTGCAGTGTATATAATAGAGGTTGAGAAATGGTTGAGTTATCAAAAGAGTTCAAACCAATAGATTATAAATGGGTGTACAAGACTAAAAGAGAAAGTAAAGGCAATATTGAAAGATTCAAGACTAGGCAACTAACAAAAGGCTTTGGATAAAGAGAAAATAGATGTCAAAGTAACCTTACCCAATGATAAAGTAAGGTAAAAAGGTCCATATAATTCAGCCTAAAGCATCTATATAAAGAAGCAAGAACATATGATTTGGAAGTTAAAGGAAATCAATCTATAGAATAAAACGAGCTTTTTATTAATGATACGTAAAGATTAAGTGTGATCTTTTGGTTTTGTCGAAATAATGTTGATGAATATACCCATATAAAGATCAGTGGGAGTTTGCTTTATAAGGATTAGTGGAAGGTTGCTTCATGAGTCAAAACAACTCTTAACCACAAATTTCAATATAAAGGATCATAAAAAAGCATCTTATATTTTGTGTATTGAGATTTATTCCTGTAAATCTTGTAAAATTTATGGATAATTTCAAAAAGAATATGTATATGATTGAAGATTTAAAAGTTTTAACATATAGATGCAAAAAATCTGGAAAAGATGCCTATTATAAAAGTGACAGTTTAATAAGATCAGTGTCTCAAGAATGATCTTGAAAAGGATAGTTGATAGTCTTATGTTAGTAATTGATATTCCCATATATGTAAAGGTTTGTGCTAAACCAGATATAGTGTAATACTTGGTCCAAGTTTGTCAACAATATTGTCCGTATTGGCCCAACCCTTGAGGCCTCACGATTTTATTCTTGGAATGGGTTATCTGAGGATTTCTCAAGAGGTCACCCATCTTGGTACTACTCTCGTTCAAGCACGCTTAACTGCGTCGTTCTTTGGAATAAATCACCACCCATCCCAAAAGGTCTTGTTGACAACTTGATTCCAACTCTACATATATAGCCTAATAACTTTCTCTCCCATTTCGATGTGGGATTCAGTTCATCCTTATCGTCCTAGAAGCCTGCCAGAAGCTGCTCCTTGTTCAGGCTCTCTCGGCCCCAATGCCACTTTCGGTCCTCATCGGACTAGGATGTTACAGGCCTACCAGCTTCTGCCTAATTCGTCCCCGAACCACACCATCGTACTAGAGGAGAGTTGGCTCTGATACCAATTGTAACACCTGGTGCAAATCTATCAATAATATTGTTCGCTTTGGTCCAACCCTTGGGGCCTCATGATTTTGTTCTTGGAATGGGTTATCCGAGGACTTCCCAAGAGATCACCCATCTTGGTACTACTCTCGTCCAAGCACGCTTAACTGTGTAGTTCTTTGGAATAAATCATCACCCATCCCAAAAGGTCTTGTTGATAACTTGATCCCAACTCTATATATATAGCCCAATAACTTTCTCTCCCATTTCGATGTGGGATTCGGTTCATCCCTATCGTCTTAGAAGCCTGCCAGAAGACGCTCCTTGCTCAGGCTCTCTCGGCCCCAATGCCACTTTCCGTCCTTATCGGACTAGGATGTTACAGGCCTACTAGCTTCTACCTAGTTCGTCCCTGAACCACACCATCGTACTAGAGGAGAGTTGGCTCTGATATCAATTGTAACACCTGGTGCAAATCTGTCAATAATATTGTCCGCTTTGGTCCAACCCTTGGGGACTCATGATTTTGTTCTTGGAATGGATTATCCGAGGACTTCCAAGAGGTCACCCATCTTGGTACTACTCTCGTCCAAGCACGCTTAACTGCGTAGTTCTTTGGAATAAATCACCACCCATCCCAAAAGGCCTTGTTGACAACCTAGTGCTAACTCTCTATATATAGCCCAATAACTTTATCTCCCATTTCGATGTAAAATTTGGTTCATCCCTGCCGTCTTAGAAGCCTGTCAGAAGCCGCTCCTTGCTCAGGCTCCCTCAACCCCGGTGCCACTTTTCGTCCTCATTGGATCGGGATGTTACATATAGTTTTTGTTATAAGCTTTTCTTGATCAACACATATCAAATTCTAAACATAATCAGTAGGTTACGGCCAAGAAAGTAATGAGATATTTGTATAGACAAAGGATTTTAGACTAATGAGAGGGTTAATACTCTCATTTTAGTCATGTATTTAGATACAAATTTTGGTGGATGTCCAGATAACTTAAAGTCAGTTATAAGTTATATCTTTAAATTGAATGAAAGAGCCAATTCTTAGAAAAATATAAAAGCAAATTCTAACAACTTCCTCAACCAGATATATAGAGTATGATGCATGTTATGAAGCATCTACTCAAGGTAGTTAGCTTAAACATTTGATTTAAGAACTTTAAGTGGTTAATTCGATCTTTAAGCTAAGCCTATAAGGATTTATTTTGTTACTATATTCTATTTTGAGAATAATAGAATTAACAGTGAATTGAAGCACAAAGAGATAGATAGAGTACCTAACAATTAGAAATTTAGTTAAAAAGAAAGAAGTTGTGATAGAAAACATTGAGACAAACTCCAGGTTAGATGTTTTAATCAAAGATATGAAATCCATAACTTTTGAACGGTATGCTATAAATATGGGTATACAAAATTTAATAATATTATAGATTAGTGGGAGTCTGACAATATATGACTATATATGTTTTTGGATATTCATAAATAAATGCATATTAAGGTTATTATATTATTATATGATGATCATCATTCGTATTTATTGTGTAATATAACAATTATATTTAACATGCCTATTAATATTATATAAAGTTTTGAGAATAAAGTAATGGTAGTTAGGAATATGGGCTTGTTAAGGTTAAATTGAATATGTCTATTGATACTATATATTTTTGAGAATAAATAGTAATCACAGACATATAGACTCGTTAGAGTTGAACAGTTTTCTTATATCATTATTGAATGATAAGCATAGGGAACTATAAGAAGGACCAATAAGATTATGGTGTTGTCTATTATCATATCAGGACATCATATCTTACTACACTATTAATCCCAAGATTCATGTCAATTTAATTGATAATATTTGTGATTTTGGATTGATTATTTGTTAATAAAGGATGCATTAATTGTCATAGTCCAATTTTAAAGATTAAATTAGATCAAATTGTTTGAGACGTTAAACTCATGGCTATTATTTTAAAATATGATCACATAAAATGGTTTTTGTTAATTAGCAGGAGATTCGTTTTTGAATAAATAAAATTATTTGTTTTCAAAATCAATCATGTAGCCTAAGTGGAAGAATGGTGGATTTTTTGTAGGCTTACATTAATCATTACCGTGATTTTATTAAAACAGACTAATAGCATAGTCATTGAGTAAGTGAACTCAATTATATGATCTAAAAAATTGTACTTAATGTCATTAAAGGGCTAATTTGGAAGTTAATGTAAGCTCAGATCATACTGAAGCCTTTAATGGGAAGGCCCAGTAAAGACCTACTAAAATTAGGTTGATCCCCTCTCAAGCTAACTCTACATATAAAAAGAAATATTAAGGAATTTTGAAACTCTAGAAGAAATTTGTCTTTATCCTATTAGAAAAAGCTGTCACATACGTAAAGAATAGAGAGGAAGAACTAATCTTTGGAACACTGTACCAATAACCAAAACAACTACACACTCTAACTCATAATTGTATTCTATAACTGTATATACAAAGTCTTGACAAATAAAGAATTTTAATTCTTACATTGGTGTCTTCTGTTTTTGTAAGGACATCAATGTGATCCTTTCGGTAGGATACTAATATTAAATCAACTTTAGAAGGCTACTAAAGTTAAACCCTTATTGAGACAAGTTTGAAGAATCCAACAATACAAAATCTCTGGCCGCCGGACGGACTTCCTGCAGCTTTGTATCAAAAACATTAACATTCGTTCTGCGGGAGAAGGGATCATTGAAGTTTACCTCCATATTCTCAATTAGTAACATAACTTCCCCGACGTATATTAACCATAATATCGTAGCCCTAATTCCTAAAATAATTAAGTTGTTATTGGCTGTACAACATAAATGGAGCGTACAATTTATATAGTTATCGAATACAAAATGATAGCTTTCATTTTTTTTTTTTCCTGAGACATAGTTATATTGGACGGTTATGTTGCCACTATCAGGGCAGTCAGGAATAACTTTAATCCGAAAGTGGTCTCCATGCATGAAATATATTTGGGTTTATTTCACCATCATTGATAGGTAGAAATAAAAGGAGTTCCTTCAATGGGATCAAACTTGTCACTATCAACAAGCTGTATCTTCCTATGCAATAAGTGTATTTAAAATACCTTGGGGGCATTGTGAAGATATTCAAAGCTAGTTGACATTCTTCTGTTGAAGATCAAGTAAGCATGTAAAGATAATTCACTGGGAAGGTTAGGAAAAGCTTGCCAACCAAAGAGGTGTGAAGGACTAGACTTTCAATATTTTATGAGCTCATTCCATCAAGCATTGTTAGCATGAAAAGGGTGGAGGCTCATTCAATTTGGTAACACGTTGGTGCTAAAAGTCCTGAAAGCAAATTGTTATCAGTATGGAGATTTTGTGTAGACAAAAACAGACCGTAGTCTTCCCTTTATATGAAGAGGGGCACAAGTCTATAGGAAAGGAGGAGATGGAGGATCATATAAATTTAGAAAATTAAAAATTTTAAGTAGGGTTTTTTCAAAAGAAGAAAAAGAAGCATAAAATTTCTGGAAAATAGTTAAAGCATACTGACCAAAATAATGTTTGAGTTGTTGATAAAGAGTCGGATATCAATAAATAAAGATACAAATACGAACCAAAATTTTTTTTATTATTAGACATTTATATTAATTAATCAATTAAATATCATTTCATAAATTGTCCGCAAACACAACAAGGAAGAAAGTTTATTTCCAAATGTATTTATAAGAAAAGTTCGATTGTTTCTAAAAGAAAATATTACCTTACAATTGTTGTAAATATAGCTAAAATAAAGTGTATGAAAACTGAGAGACAATAGATAAAATATATATATATATTTATATATAAACGAGAATGAAAAAGAATGTTTATTACCTTATGAGGAGACACATATTTATGATAAAAATAAAAATACGATTATTATTTATTAATTTATTCCTTCAATTTATATTTAATGCGTTATAATTTTATACTCATAGATTAAAAGTTTATAGAATTTTAATTTTAAACATATAGTACAACTCTTCCTTTTGTCACAACATAAACTTCTTCTTGTTCAAAAACAAATAAAAATATAGTGCCGGCTTTAGGGTTAAATTAATTATTTTAGAAGCTCTTGATCGATAAATTTAAAAAAGAATAAAAAAATATATTATAATATTACAATACTTTAATTTATATAAATAAGATTTATCTAATAATTTATATTCTTATTACTATTAAGAATTTTTTTTTAATTTAACTATTATATAAATACATTTAATCAAAAAAATTTCAATCTTATGTGAGAGGAAGTTGAATTAAAACATTTTGATCGTTGAACTAAAATATCGTTTTTATAATTCTTACTGGTTAATTAATTAATTAGTACTGATAAATACTTGATTTAGCATGCAAAATTTATTTGAAATCTAAATTACAACTACCCCCAACTTAAGATTATGAGGTCTTGTTGTAACATGGATTATGGAGTCAAGATTGAGGTGCTTTTCGTGGCCAAGAATAATAATCTTCCTGAAGGATGAATAGAGTATTAAAATTAATAAATATAAATTAGGGGTTAGTACTCTTCCCGCTTAAAACTATCGATAGAAATTTACCACTGTTTCAAAGAAGAAGTACCAAGTAAAAATATTCCCATGTAGCCACAATATTAAAAGTTTGTGTATTGCTCTCTATTTTATTCATTATTTCTTACTATTAAAAGAATAATAAATTAACATTGCTTTTTTGTAGGATTTATAAACGATGAGAATCTTTTTCAGTTAATGATTAGAATTTACAATGTAACTTAAATTAAAATTAATTCCCATTTTATCTACTAATTTTATGAGATTAAATCCTCCTCTCCCTCCTCCTCCTCCTCCTCCTCCTCCTCCAACGTTGGGAGATAATTTCTCTTTTATAAAATAGCTATCTTTTCACTATCTATATAGACCTTGATTCGGGTAAATCCATTTTAGGCATCTATTCGATCTATGCCCAATTTCAATTCTCAAATGATATGTTAAAATCACAAGTTATAAGTTCTTGGTTCAAGGTTTTATGCTAGTGGATGCTTGTTGCCAAAGGCCAAATGTGTTAAAAGAAAGCTTGCTTGTTTGTTTTTCTTTTCTTTCTTTTCTTTTGGTTTTTACAAGAATGAATTCATTATCCCACTTGTCCATGCTTCCACGGTGTGTGTGTACATATCAAATTATCAACATTGAATTTTAAATCAATTCTTATAATGCCATATAGATGGCAAGCATAAACAAAAGTTAAACAAAACAAAACAATGAAAAAAATACACATGGAAGCACATAAGAAAATTTTTAATTGATATTATCCAAAACATATTATATATTATTATTACAAATAATAATAATATAATTATATATATTTCATTTGACCAAGTCGAACACACACACACACACACACACACACATATATATATATATGAAAAGAAATAAGTATTATCCATTTATTATTAATTATAATAATTAATAATTATGGATTTTCTTAACCATTAGATCAAAGCAATGATTATGATTAACTAAGATAATGTACTTGATAAATAATCATTGTACCAAGTGTCACTTAAGTATCCATTTAAATTAAATAACATTCATTTAATATTTAATAAATAAATATTTACTTATCAATAAATGATTCTATATTTAATTATTTAATAATTTTATTTATTGATTGATATATCAAAATATATCTTTTCAGGTCTCCAATAATACTATTATATTTTTTGAACCAATGAGTACTAGGGCGTTATTATCGAAAAAATTTGTTCTTTACACTAAAAAATAAAATTGCTTACTAATTAACTAATTGAAGTAATATAATTTTTGTCAATACAAAATATCATTAACTAATGTAATAACATTATTTTACTCATTATCAACAACTAGATATTGTGTGTGATCCCTATGAGTTCACTGTGAACTAGACATAAGTTAATACGAACATATTCGTATCACTTTGGTATAACCCATTATAATCGAAGTTCTCAATGATCATGAATGATGTCTAACTAGATATCATGATCCCTAGAACACAGAGAATATAATTTGGATAAATCCATATAGTCGTACTTACATGTAATAGAGTCTTTCTGTTGTCGACTCCCGATCGAGTACAGATCATGATATAATCAAACTCTTAACTCGATCATAGGATCAAAACCTCAATCATAAATAGTATCCATGCATCCAAAAACTCATTTTTAGAATTCGTGTACTTTAACCAGAGATTCAATCCCTGTAAATAACAATTCTGCCTAAGATCTCAATCTCAAATACTTGAGTCAATAGATTCTATCTTGACTATTACCTATTCTCATACAATAAGAACACATTTTTATCAAGCTTCTTTCACCAGGTGTAGTTAACCCAGTGTAATATACACAAATGAACAATGTGCTTTACTGTAAATTATAGTCGTGATGTCTCAGGTCTAAGAATTAATAGTCTATTGGTACGACTGTGTAATAAATCATTGATTGTAAATATTTACTCATGTGATTCATCATATTTGATCATGTTCTCAAACATGGTATCCATGTGATCTCAATTAGATTTTGTACCCAAGTATAGGTAGTCTTGTTATAGTATAGTCCGGTGAGTCCAAGTGTCGTATC
>JAVXUL010000020.1:7409259-7427205 GCA_035590515.1 Trichilia minutiflora
TCTCAGAATTTCTTTGTTCAGAATCGTCTCCTCGTCGTGTCTGGTTATTCTCTCGTTCCTCTTCCAGAGCGTCCCCCTTTTCTTTGGTGAAGAATGACAGACGTATTTATAATAAATTCGTAGGACAACATTTTTTTTTTCTTTCGCCGTCTCGCTGCAGCGGCTATTATTTTAAGCTCGCTGCAGCGAAACTTTCTGTTTTTCTTGCTGCAGCGAGAAATTTTACACTTCGCTGTAGCGAGAGTCTTCTCTCACTGTTTGTCTGAGTTTTTGCGACTTTGCTCCTTTATTTCTACGACCATCCAAATTCTTCGTATTTCTGCTTATTTTTTGATAGTCATCTACCATCGAGACCCTACACAAAAATTGCATAAAAAAACATCACATTGCTATGAAAACGCTACTAAACACGGGACGAAACAAAAAGAAAAGATGAGCAAAAAATCATTCATCATCAATCTCAGCGAATCTTCATCTAGATCTACTCTTGCAGCTCGTAAGTTTGTATTTCTTTCATCTGTCATATCTGATCTCCTTTAATTTATCAATCAATCGATTCAATTAACTGAGAAAGAAATTTTCTCTACAAGTATTAGCTACGAACTCGAACAAAAGAAAGCAAAACTGGAATATCAGCTCCTGCTCTGATACCATAAAGAAATGATGGTCAACGAAGGTTTTCTAGAAAAATGACTACACTACTTTTTATTTTCTCTTACTATTAATATATATTTTACAGAAAAAAAAAATATCAGACAATACCAGTTTACAATGCCAGCTCGCCACTAACTAAAAAAACAAATACAAGCTAAATGAAAACTAAACAATATAATTTTAAATATTCTTCGCTTCTAAATTACAAACTTGAAATAAACACACACATTCAATTCTCAAAATTCATACCCGAGTGGATTAGCCAGACAAAGTTAATTAAAAGCCAACTGACATGAATGCTTAATAGACTTTTATCATTTCTGATTTGTCTTCGTGGCAAGGCAAGTTGGGTTCTATTTATATAGAAACAATTTGCACTATTTAGGTAGACAAGAAAATCTAAAATATATTGACAGAAGTACAACAATTTATGGTTTCATGTTATGTACATATTCTAGTCATTGTAGTTAGGAAACTGGTTAAATTTTTTGTTGAAACGGTATTATACAAAAAAAAAAAAAAAGTATGTCTAAAATTTAGAATTAAAAAATTTTAACAGTAAAAATGAAATGTATTGAACCAGTTAGTTTATAAATATATTGAATTTTTTAAATTTAATTTTGATTTTTTTTTTACAAAGCAATCCAAAATAAAAAAATATTACGTGTGACTATATTTTGAATTTTTTAAAAATTTAGGCTTTTGGTTTGGCTTTTGATTTTAAAAATTATAAACTAAAAAAATTAAATCCAATGATTTATTTTTTAAATTTAAAACTGAAAAATTATTTTTCAAAATAATAATAATAATAAAATCGATCAATTGCAACTTGATTAACTTGATTTTTTTTTTGTTTTTTATTTTAATTTTTTAAATTTATAATTAAAAATAATTTTTCAAAAAAGTAACAAAAATAATTTCTTGGATTCAATTTGACTTGCTTACCTTTTTTTCAATAATTTTATTTTAAAAAATGATGTTGAATTGTTGTATAATTGACGTGGGATTTTGACATACTCAAAATTTTTTATTATATCATTACAATAATATTATAAATTAAAGAAAGTTTCTGAGTGCACATGTCAAACACGTTATCTCATTAATTGTAGACATTGGTTTTATATGAGAATGAGACAGAGAAATGCAAAAACATACTTGGTCGGATGGGGAGTGCAGAATGAAAATAGTTGCCATTGAAAGAACCACATGGGGTGAAGAGATGAGTGTGTGATATGACCCATTAGCCATCACCTGGTTAGCTTGTTCTGTCTGACAGATGTTCCTATGCTATTAATAATGAGAGCAAAGATACGGTGGTGCATATTTAATTGTTAGTAAAATTGTTGCAACCCTTTGATAAAATTATATATTTTTTAAAATTTTTAATATTTGTTATGATTATTTATTCTTCTATTGTAATTTTAATAATTTGTTATATTTTGTAAGTTTTTAAGCTAAAAATTATACAGAAAGAAAAAAAATTAAAATGAAAGAGTTGAGAATTAAAATAAAACAATTATATATATATATATATAGTAGTCTTAGTTATCTAAGTAATACTTTTTGATTGTATATTAAGTTTAGATGTGAATTTTTTTTTCAATCTAATGATAAATTTTATAATTTTTAAAATAACTAATTACTAATTAAGAAAAATGAGACATAACTTAAAAAATCTAAAATTCTTGTATTTGTTAGGTTTATTTATATTACCACTCATTAAGTTTATACAACAAGAGTGATTAAGCATAAATTATTAATTTTAATTTAAAATAAAAATAAAATATTAAATTAAATATTTTAAAAACAGAGGATATTGTCAAGTAATATTATTGAAAAAATTCATGTATTTATTCTTTTAAAATATTAATATATTCAAACAATGAAATTAACGAGTTTTCCTTCGTTTTTGTTTGGAGATTGTTTTATCGGGTCGAGTCCTATTGGGCTACCCCAAGAGAGTTTATCCCGATTTCTTCTCCAATTATTTTCACTAGTGGGTCGATCATGTAATTCTTATTCACAAATTGGTAATTGATATTTTCATAATTTTGTAATATGTGATAATTTATTTAATTCAAATTTTAGAAGATTTAATATTTTATGGACGGATTTTCGAAGATCTAACATTTTATGGACTTTATCGGTTTAATAGTTTTTCTTTTGAAGATTTATTCTTGTTAGTATACAGAGATTATTTGGTTTCAAAATTTTTTTATACCTTTTTCAATTACAATTTATTTTCTTTATTTTATACGCTATTTGATAGGTTAGATCAATCATTTGACTGTTCTGAATTACTGGTAAGACATCACTGATCTCAAAATATTCATATAAGTTTTCTGTTTCGTAGTACATGTTTCAGAATTGTTTTACTTTAAAAATTATTCATGGAAATACAATAAATTGTTAGTTTGATCTTTCTAAAATATTGTATATAATTCAGAAAAGGGATAGAACTATTGAATTGTGGTCATTTTGTGCTAAAATCAACAAATTAAGAAGGATAGCATCGATGTCTTGCCATTAGTCTGAACAACATATATATAGACGCTTTCAGATCTGAAACATATAGTTTTCAAACTATGTTATTTCTTGTTTTTGGAATTTGCACCTTTACATGGCATCTTGCTTCAATTACAACTTCCATTGATATATGTAATAGCAGCCTGTTATTATTCTGATCGGGGTTTGTCTTGCTAATCTTTGGAACCACATTCTTCTTCGGGCAATTGTCTAACCATAATTTTGCACTTTGTGTATTCTTCAACTGTGCCATAATAATTTCTTTGTTTGATTGATTTCCTTCATACCTGTTGCTCTTTCTGGTCTCTTACAAATTTTGGCAATCAGGCTGTCTCAGTTGAAGATGGATGGGAACGTGTGAGGCATCTTCATTGTTCAAGCCGTATGGAGCAAAATTTTTTCCATTTCCTTCATTCTCAACCGTAGTGCCATGAACCTGAGACATGATATGCCTCCTTGGTGGTGAGATTGATCAGAAAATATATTAGTGATTGTAAATATTTTCTAGGAATGTAAGAGACAATATGGGTGATTAACATACCCTCTTGGACAGCTCCATATTTTCTTGACGAATGAGGTTTACCTTCTTATAGAGTTCTAGATTTTCCTGTTGTGTCTGATTCCTCTATAATGAAAACAACAAATAAGATTAGAGTATTATAAGGGAATTACTTCTACAAAATAGTGCCCAACTGGTGTTATTGATCAACAAGACCTTTTGTTTCAGCTCTTGTACTTCATCAGTTAATAGTTGTTCCTGTAGAAGCTAAAAAAACAAGTTAACTATCATGTAATGGATCAAATCGATTTTCAACAGTTATTTCAGCATTTACGAATACTTGAAAATTATGACCTTTTTCTGACGAACACCCCGCAAACTGATTTCCAATTGATTCTCCAGATTTTGCAGGTCATTGACTCTCAAACCATAGAGTTGTTCTCCCATTAATTTCCTGCATGCATATCTCAGAATGCAAAATGTTATGTCAATTTTGAAATGTTTTTTCATATCAGCTGAATCTATGATTTTACTAGTGTGTACTTAACCTTTTTAAACCTTTTATCTTTTTAACTTAAGGTATTTAGGGTATGTTTGTTATAACTGCTTTCAATTGGCTTTGAAAGTAAAATTGCTTTGGTGGTAATACTAAATTTTAATGAGCCCTATTTATTTTTAACTAACTTTTAACATTTTAACTTCATCTTACAGCAACTATGGAGCAAAAGCCCATTTGTGGTTGCAACAACGCAATATTAAACATGCTCTTTGTGTCAATTGACTTTATAGTGTCATCAATATTTTGTTGTTTTGGTTCTCTCTATGCCACTTATCTTGTACAAGAAATATGTGAATGAATTATAAACGCTACCCTACCCGCTAACTTTTGGATAGTATGATTCATTTTCTCTATCGACTTCAATTTCGAAAACAATATAATACAATGATATATAATTAAGTTTAAGAAGAAAGATTGTACCGGTAGCTTTCTTGCAAGCTTTGTAGTTGTTGCCTTAAGACTGCCGCTTCCCTTTGGCAAAACTAGTAAGTATAATAGCAGAAATTAAGTTCATGCAAAATGATAATTTATTATTTCTTCTTTTATCAATTTTGTTGAAGTAAATACAAAGTGCTTTAAAGCTTAATATATGAAAATGATATGATAAAGTAAGATAGGCTTCAAAATTTGGAAGAAAGCTCATTTTCCATCTAATAAATTTGGAATTCAGTAGGAACAAGCCAAGCTATTGACAAATAATTAATTATATAATTAGGACATAGAGGAACTGGATAATCTACCTCCCAGTTTGTTAAATACCATTCATAGAAATTAGCATAACTTTATTAGGGTATGTGTAATTAATACTTCTCATGAATATGTTGCTTAATTGACTGAATGACCACTTTGACTTATTAACATAGCATTAGAACGATTTGACATCAAGATCTGGTGTCTAAATATTCCTAATATCAACATTAAATATTAATTATTTATATTCAGACAATAAATCCTATTAAATAGAAATATTTGTGGATGAGCGAGACACTACTCTACAATGGTCGGATAGAATACAGAGGACACATAAATATCTTGTAGGCATTTTTTAGTTCAATTGGTAAAATCTCTTCAGGTGGTACAAGAGGTTCAACCGGTCAAGGTTCAAACTCGTCTCACATTAAAATGGAGAGGCATTTTAATTAATTAATTATTTTTTGCAATAACCAAAAAAAAAAAAGAAATTTAAAAAAATGACAAATGTATACCTTTATTTCTGATGGTGGATTGAACAGTTGGTCATGCTCCTCTTTTAAATGGTTATATCGTTCAACAACCGCTTTGATGCTGCTAAGACAATAAAATGATTAGATTCTTGCACATATAAATGTTTGTGTATCATATGATGATGCCACTGCTACTAAACAAAGGTAGCCCGTGCAGGAGTAATTTGCCACAGAGGAAACTGTGAGCAAATTATAGTGGCCACAAAGCAAAACAAATTGCCGCTCCCTTTTCCTTGTGTTATATGATTGCTATGCAGAGTGGACATCAGTCGATAACTGAAGTTTTTGTTTCAAATTGTGGCGCCTCTATGATATTTTTAAAACAAAAGTTGAAAAAATATTTAATTATAGAAATTTTTAATAAAATTCACTTATTTTTTAATTAATATTTGATATCCAGTTTTTTCATCCCATACTTCAAAGCTATAATACTTTAATACTAAATAAGGTCTAAAATTTTCATGTCTACAGTTTTAATTTATAGTGCAATGGCCATATGCCTCTAACAGGGTCGTCTAGTTGGTTTGTGCTCTTATAATGAAAATAAGAATCGAAAGGATTAATTTGCTATGTATCAACTTTGGAAGTGAATTTCTAGTGACTATGTAGAGGTAAGTGATAGGAAATTTTTTCCTTTATAGTAAGGCAAATTACATTCAACCTTATTAATGTTTTCCTGTAACTTTTCAGGTATTTATTTATGGCATTATTAATTGGTTTTTCTTCTAACAGCCGAGGCTTGATTAATTATTGAAACTGAGTTACTCAAACTTGTTGCAGTAAAATTTCAAGCTATTCTTTGATTTTTCTGCATACTATCTGCTATTAGCAACTACATTTATACATACACTCACTACCTGGCCAATTTCATTGAATGGAACCTAGAAAAAGTTCAAACTTCAATCACCTTAGCATTCTTACTGTGAAATTTGTATTACCAAGGGAACGTTTGTTGTGAACCAACAGTTCTGAGTCTTCTGACTACAATATACTATAAACTATGAAGGTATTACGATTTGCATTTGGATGGAATATGATATCTCAAGTCATGCAGCACTTATTTTTCTTTTGTCTATGTAACTTCTCTAAATTTTATTTGAGTCTAAGCATTTTTCCAAATTAAATCAAGATCTCTTTTGTACAAGTTCAAAATTCATGTGCTGATGAATGAAACTTATTATTTATTTTTATTAAGGTTTGTATTTTAATTTAAAGGCAGATTACGGCTAGCACTTGTTCTCTAGAGTAGTTTAAACGGGTAGTTAACTCAGGTATTGCTTAACCTAAACAATTAAGCTCATAGCTGAAGGCGTAGACAACAGTATACAAAGCGTTAATAGATCTTTCATGGACTTGTAAGATGGACAAAATCTAAAAAGGAAGGGGTTTAAAGTGTTAAGGCATCACTTGACACAAAATCTTATTTGAAAGGAGTCTAATAAGTTCTTTTATGTGCAAGGTCAGTATCAAACATGTTTATCACGCAGAAATAAGTTCAAATATAATCAAGTACAAATATAAATCACATGGTAAACTAAGTCTAAAGACAAAAAATTGGATGGTTTAAAAAAAAATGAAGTTATCACTTCATTCAAAAGTTTGGGTCAATAGCAGCCCAGATGATAATATTAGTTCTAATAAGCAATATGGACATCAAATGAACTTGTCACAAAGAAATAAATAAAAATACAAATTATATGAAAAATTTTAAAATTCTTTAAGTCAAGCTTGATTAATATGTAAAAGAAAGGGAAACAAATACAAAAGCCATGGTTTCCTATGTTATTATTAACTATTATAACCTAGTTCTTCGGATTGCTATTCTTGTACTCGGAAGATGGCTGTTGATTGACACTATAAACTCAACTATCTGTAAGCATTTCTTGGCCTTGGTTTTAGTGGCCAATCATGGTAGAATTTTCCAGATGAAGCTTAGAGTTGTGACCACAAACCATGGTTTGTTAACAAAATAAAATAATAATGCTGTATTATTTGTTGTATCAATAGTACGTGTGTATGGCAAGAATATTTAATAAAAACTATGTATTAATATTATATTTAACTATAAAGATTGATTTATACTCGGAATACAGTCTTCATAGGTGTAAAATTACTCATTATTTACGTTACATATGACTTACAGTAAGAATAATTACGAAAATACGAAAAGCGCTTACTGTTAAAATCAAAATTCTATATTAAATTGTATCCCATTATTATATTGAATTGTATTTAAGTGGTTTAACATTTTTCTCAAATACAAGTCTAGGATTTGTTCACTTAAATTTAAGAGATGGCGTTTGCAAATTAGATTGGATTGAACCAAAATTTCAATACAATCTTCACATTACAAATTGTGTTTAAGACAATCTTATTCAATCTACAAGTGTGTTACAAGCCAATCCAATTCAATTCAAGGTTTGAATTGATTTTGCAAATTGGGTTTGGTGCTTAATTTAAAAATAAACCTAAAAGTTAAACTCAAATATGTGAACGATTTAAATTAGATTAGATTTAGGTTTAAATTTGCATTGAAAGATACTGAATAATACTGTTATAAAGTTGTAACTAAAAGTTTAAGACACTGAATAATACTTCTAAAAAAGCACTCTACTAGAAGTTTTATGATAAATTAAAATAACGAATTTGTTTTTAAAAAATATGATATTAAAAGAAACAAAGAGATAACATATCATATAAATAAATTAATCAATTTATAATATATTAAATATTACTGTATTAATTCTTACTGTTGAACTTCTTTTACTTCAATCATTACTTATATATTTTTTCTTTTTTTATAGATCTTGACAAAAAAGGATAATAAATTAAAAATAGAATAAAAAGATAGAATTAGCACAAGAAAACAAAATTCTTATATATTTATGTGAAAATAATTTATAATAATAAAATCAATTATATTTGATATAGATTGATGTATTAGTGGATTGAATTTAATACAATCCTCTAATAATGGATTATAAAATTTCAATTCCCAAGTCGATTCAAACCGTCTAAATTAGTGGATTGTACCAACTAAAATTTATCCATCTCTACTTAAATTCAAATAATTACTTTTAATTTTTGATATTTTTGGAGATTCAAACACAATGCAAGATTTAACTTGCTGTGATATTATATTGAATTATCACTTAATCTAAAAGCATAATCTTGAAGATAAAAGCTCATTTAATTGTATTTAAATGACTTAACAAATAAAGACCGTTAAAATATAATATTTTCCTAAATTAACATTCCTAACAAAACAAATACATTCAAAATTAATAATATTCCAACCCTTGGTAATAATTATGCAAAAATTTCAGTACTCCATGATTTGCATCGAGTCCCCACAGTCACACTTGAGCCATATGTTTGCAAACCTATGTCAAAGTAATAATATTTGAGATTGTTTTACTTGATTGCTAGATTAATAGAGTTTCAGTTTGAGATCAGTTAAAAATGAACTCATATTTACAAACTACATTCCTGTTATAGGGAGTTGACCAAAAAACGTTAAGAAGTATGCTTTAAGGATATTCAAAGTTTACAGTATAATAAAATTTATAATATAAAAATTAAACCGAAAGAAAATACATCATGTCATAATTTTGAAATATATATTTTATATGAATATTCCATTGAAATATTTATATGTATTAATTTCATCATTGAATGTTAAGAAATTCTTTATTCTATTTTTATTGTTATTATACTATTGATGAGATTACGGGAATCATTTATTTCGTTTAAAATTGAATTGTTGCTTTCATTACTTGTTAGCTAAGGATTTGACTCTACTACTATGCTCGAGTCTCTTTACTTGTCTTTTAATTTTTGTTTACAACTGTATGAATAGTAGTAATTTTTTTTTTTTTAAATTTGAAACTTTTAAATTGATGATGATTAATAATGACGACACCGCGTATCCATGGAAGATATTTTAAGGATTGAGGCAGCCTGATCCATTTAATAACTAGAATCAAAGTGGCGATTTGATTGAAAGTAGGGAAAAGTAGCTAAAAATGTTATGGGTGCAAAAGTGGTGCAACACAAAGATTTTGTTTAGAAATTATTATTAGCTGTTAGATATATATGTAACCGCAAACTGTTAGTGGAGAAAATAAAAATTGAGACCAGGATAACGTAAACATTTATATTGGTCCCAAATCAGAATTAAATATTAGCTTTAGGATCATTCTATAATAAAGGTTTATTACATAAAGCTCCCAGACTTCCTTGTGTGAATCTAATACATACTATAATTGATATGCCTAGTTATACTTTTAAGAATTATAAGATAATTATTGTAAATTGATCTAAGTTTTATTAAAAATATTTAATTACTTGTAACTTTCTAAAAGTTTTAAGAGAAGTTATTTTTTAAGAGTCTTAGAAAAGATTTGTTTATAAATATAGAATGTTTTTTTAGGGTTAAAAAGAAGTTAAAAGGAGAGACACACACAAAAACAAACAAACAAACAAAATTAAGAGGGTGAAAGAATAAAGAGGTAAGTTTTTTTATTGGACTTATAATTAACAATCTCCTTATTAATATAAAGATTTTGAAAATCTTATGTGTTTTGATTTGATCTATTATTCCATATTTTTTAATAGTAATCTTTATTATTGTGAGATTGAAATTCTTAATTATTTGATTTAAGCGTTGGAGTTTTTAATCTTTATTTGTGGTTATATTTATCTTTCTTAGGGTTAAAGTTTTGCTTTTATGCACAACAAATTAGTATCAGAGTTGAGGGTTCATTAAACGGTGCCTAGTGTTTGTAATTGGATTTGAGTTTTACAATAAATTCTTCTACCAAATATGATTTAGAGAGATTTGACGATAAAATTAATTTCAATATCTAAAAAAATATAATTTCATAGTTTATGTGAGACTGCAAGGATTGTGAAAAGTTGTGAAAAGTGATTGAAAGGGAAGGTATCAGAGAATACATAAGAGGGAGTAAAACCCATATTTAAGAAGGAGGTAGAATATTTCTTATAAGCCTTATATAAATGTGGATTTTAATGGAGTATCTCAATGAAGGTGGAGACAATAGAATTGTGTGAATGCAATAATGGTGGAGGTTGCTTTCACCATGGCTCATCATTCAGACCTTCTCCTAAGATTTGGATTTTATTTCCTCTAATGTATTCTCTAGTACCTTCTCTTTCAATTACTTTTCACAACTCTTTTAGTCTCACATATGCACATGAAATCATATTTTTTAGAGAATGAAATTAATTTTACTATCAAATCTCTCTAAATCATATTTGGTAGAAGGATTCATTACAAAACTTTAGTCCAATCACAAATCTTGACCATCACTCTAGTGAACTTTCAGCATTGATATTAATTTGTTGTGCAAAAATAAGGATTAAAAAAAATAATAAATAACAATAAAAAAGATTAGAAAAGTAATTCAAATGATAAAAGGACACCAAATTTATGTGAAAAATCTTTGTGATGTGCAAAGGAAAAGGTTATGGGAAGAAGAGAAATTTTACTATAAGAATAATACGATGGTTATATATGTGCTAGATCTCCATATTTCTCTCTAAAATATATCTATTCCATAAGTTAACCCAACGAGTTATTTTTTATTAGGATTACCAACTAATGTAAATCCCGTATTTTTGATATAAAAATATTTTAATCATTTTATTCTCTAAAGATATTTTTGTTATTCTTTTAAAATATATGTTCGGGTATTATTTTGAGCAATGACTCAGTGGAAATCATGTCGAATGATTTTAGAAAGAATTTGATTTGGAATTGGGCATGGAATGAGCTAGAAATGAATTTGAGAAATTAGTTTTAAAATTTTTTCTTGGGCAAACAACTCAAGAGGTTCATTTAAATAAAAGATTTCGACGGAACGAATACAAGGATTTAGTTGAATGAAGGAAGGTAGGAGAATTTAATTGAATAAATTAAAAGATTCGTTCAAATGAATATATTCGATCGAGCGAAATATAGGCTTGTTCAAACAAACAAATGGTTATAATTTTTTTTAGAAAGCTATGAAATTTTTGACTGAATAAAATATAGATTCATTCAAACAAAGTGAGATTCAGTCGAATGAATCTAGCAATTCATTCAACTGAATTGATCAAAAATCAAGAAAAAATATCGATTATGCCCTCAAAAGCTTTTATTTTCTTTTGTTTTTAAGGATATTTTAGTAATTTCTCTGAGTATTATATATAGTGGTGCATAGGGGAAGGAAACTCATTTTCTTTCTTTCTTTCCCCCTCTTTTCTCCTCTGCCTTCTGTTTTGCTTCTCTTAGCCTTTCCCGTTTCTTTTTCAATTTCTAATTGATCAAACTATCATTTCTTATATTAGATCACTAGAGCTTGTCATTCTTTACATCTTACACACTTGATTTCATCGTTTTGACAAGAATTTGGATTCGAAGAGCTAAAGGAATATTAGGATTCACTATTTATACCAAAGAAATTTCAATGGCTCGTAAAGATTGAAGCTTCTTGGGGTTATTTTCAACTTTTGATAAGTTCTATAACTCTGTAGATGCATTTATTGTATAATTTAGTGCATTTGATTTTTGGGATTACTGTACATTCACTTTGAAATTAGACTCTAAGTGAGTCAGTTTAAAGTTTATTTGTATTAATGAGAATGTAGAGTACACGTGTATATTGTTACATTATAAAATTACGAAGTTGAAAATTCATATAATGTATACTAAAGTTCGGTTATTGTATGAATGGAGATTTTTGAACAATCATCGATTTAGTGTAATCCTGATGTATTAAGATAGAATGGAGTTGTGTAAGGATAACAAATATTTATATTCATTTGTTTAAGATTAGACTCGATTTAGCAAAAGTACAAGGAATTGGTAATTTGAGTAATGAATCAAATTAGAATGATCGTAAATGGTTTTGATACCAAACAAGGCATTCTTAGGCATCTTTCATGCATGACATATTGAATTTATGAGAAACGATTGTTAATTTTATATATATGTTCATTTTAGGCATTGACAATTTGGTTTGAAGATCTTTATCGCGAGAAAACCCTTAAGAAAGTGATTTCCCTCCTTGCAGTTGTGAGTGAATGTTTTTTTTATTCTCTTTCCTTCTATAAAGATTGTTTAAAAATAATTATATGTTTTTACATATATTTAAAGAAATAGAAAGCTTTTATATGATTTATATTGGGAGATGATTGAAACTTGGTTGAGTGAAAACCAGGAGAGGGTTTTCTTGTTTGTGGTAGATTTAGGTGATCATTTGGATATGTTGTTTATATATATGTTTGAGGCTAGAGGCTTAATCTGTTTTATTATAAGATATATTGGTTTGTGGCATATTTTGCATATGTTAATTATGGTTTAGGCAAAAACGCTGAGTATGAGATTGTTTTAGCTTTTTGATAAAAATGATTTTGTTGATTTATTAGTTTAGACTTGTGTGCTATTGATGATGATGATTTGGGCCTTATATGTCATTACTTTTGATTTAGGGCATATAGGTCGGTATTAGATATAATACTCGACGAGTTCAAGATTATCCTATGTATGAAAATTTAATAGACTATCGAGTATTCGATATAATGACATCTAGTATGCTATTGTCTATCAACTCTATAAGGTGATGATTTTTCTAAAGACGGAAATCTAATAGGCTACAGAGCAACTCTACAGGGTAAGGATTGTTCCATGGAGGAAAATCTAATAGAACACAGAGTAATTTATACTTCTATTTTGAGATTTGATATTTGATAATTTACTCTTAAGATGAGAATTGTTTTTTATATACCACATAAGATTTAGTAATATAGTTTTAAATAAGGATTCTAACATATTATTTTCCTATCCACTCACTGAGTATTTCTCAATACTCACCCATCACTTGCCTCACATTTTAGGATAATGCATTCAGGTAGCAGGTGTGATAGTATCTATCAGAGTTTTCCTTATGAATCAGGTACTCGACTCATATGATTGTATGTTTAGTTCACTGAGAACACTTGTATTGAATAAATTTGATAGTTTATTAAATATTTTTATATATATTTTACTTTAATCGACCGAGTAAATATTTAAAATGATTTCGTTTGATTTGAGTTATATTGGAATTAGATGATGGTTTGTATTTGATTTTAGTACTATTAATAGATTCGAAACATGTTGAAATATTTGAAATTTTGATATAATTAAAAAATGATTAGAAAATAGGTTTTTAAATACCATGTGTATCTTTGGGATATATTCTAATTAATAGAATACATTTTTTAGGTTCGTGTGATTGTCACATAAACCAGTAGGATCAGAGTGTGACACCTAATCCCAGTAGAATCCATTTCCCTAAGAAACCGTTTACTTTCAGAGACTCTAAGTTATACCCTAGTTATTTTATGTGACCTCAAACTCACTTAACAAGTGACCTTAACCTCTCTCTCTCTCTAGTGAGTAATAATCTATTTCTACTAAATAGGAGTTTCTTTTCTTATAAAAGTTAAATTCTAATTTAAATAACATAAATTATAGGAAAAATACTTATTCATAAATAAAAAACTATTAATTATAAGAAATAGAATAAGAATTTTCCTAGAATACGAACAATGATAAATGATGGCCAGCTGTCTGCAAAGAAAAATCATTAGATGCTAGTTAAGAAATCAAGCGAATTTCAGAAAAGAAAAAATTAATAAGGTCTCTTGCTAAACAAATGGTATTAAGAGACAGTGCTTCT
This sequence comes from Trichilia minutiflora, assembly GCA_035590515.1. Taxonomy (NCBI): domain Eukaryota; kingdom Viridiplantae; phylum Streptophyta; class Magnoliopsida; order Sapindales; family Meliaceae; genus Trichilia; species Trichilia minutiflora. The sequence goes on from JAVXUL010000020.1 coordinate 7,423,447, forward strand.
GCTTCCTTTGTTAGAGTATCTATAGCATGCTAATTGTAAAAGCCTGATTATATATATAGTTAACTAAATCGTTGAATTCAAGTTAAACATATAATGGACCATCTTCTTGATGATAACATTGTTTATTAATGAGTTAACGATAACATTGTTTATTATGTGCTATTTTGAAAGTTATATGAAGATTGCATCATGTAATTGATAAATATATCCCATTCTTTGATAGAGAAAAATTAATTGGAAATAATAATTTGAGTGGTGTTATCATTCCAAAATTTTCATCAAAAATGTGTATTCTAAATGAAGTGGTATATATTAATTAGATAGTAAAATGATGTAATAATTAATTTTGATAATTATAAAAATTTATAGTTTAATAGATGTGTGTCAATTCATTTGCCACATTATTTGGGCTCTATTTAATATTAGTAATATTATATTATAGCGATTGAAATGCATTTTATTATAGGTTAGTAACTAAAGCAATGAAGTGCTTCACATACCCCCAAAAGAAACAAAAACAAGGAAACCAATCAACCAAAAATATAAAATATAAAATATAAAACGAGAAACCAAAAAAATAACGAAACAAAGTAGAAAATAGCTCAACTAAATTTGGTTAACCATAAATCCAAATTTTATGCCATAATTTTCCTCATTTAACTAATAAATTTATGACTTATATGCGACATTTTTATAAATTCTTTTTCTTTCATATTTCTGTTATTTAACTCTATCAATTATAAGTTAAGGGATCGATTTAGAAGAAGAATTTAATTATTTAATTTGTATTTATACATGGAGTAGGGTAAGGGTTCAGGGTGTGAAAACTTATATTAAAAGAAAAGATCATTATAAAAAATAAAAAAAAAACCATCAATTAGAGTGTCATTCTATGTTTGATCCTGGCCAGTTCATGGCTTGATGTTTTAGAACTCTTTTTGTCTCTTAAGCCCTTCCACTTAAATTGAAACAGATCATATTTCATATTATCACGCAATATATGCACTCGTCTTTTTCACCCATGCAACTAACTCTAGTTAATTACGAAAATCATTGGAATCATAAATCCTAGTAAATATAGTCCTTCCAAGCTATATAAGTTCAAGCGACTCAAAAAATAGAAAAATACTGATATGTACGGTTTTAATTTTAAATACCCTAGAATAATGGAATAAAAGTCATTGTATATAGAATAAGACAAGTAAAGAAATGCAATAACAGTTTCAATCTCTCATGTGCTAACTCAGGGCAGATAACACCAGGTCACTCCTTCAGTTCACACCATTTTATGTTTTCCGTACCAAATCCTATTTGGGCTCAAACTCCATACAAATTTTCTTGGGAAACCATGTTTGTACTTGTTCTTTGGTGCATAGCTAGTACAACGGTCTCTTTAGCTTCAATAGATATAATGAAAATGGAGCTTGCTAATGGTTATATCATCTCATGTAGCTTCAGCATTTTTGTGCAACATATTTTAGGATCATCTAGAGCAGATTCAAGAACTTTGTCTTCTCCTTAATACTCAAATTAATGACAAGTAAACTATCTATGTTCATTATATACCTAAACCCTATTTAACATAAATATTTATAAATGAATATATACAGGAGAGGTTTCTACATGTAAGGATATCCAATGTAGAGATCCAAGGAATAAAAATATTTGGATATGCTGAAAATTATTTGCGGCTATATATGATGCCCTTAATCACAAGAGTTTAAGCGTAATTCGTGGACAAAACTTCTCTAGTTTTGCAAGGATTCTAAAACATTAATCTAGGTAGTAGAATCAAACGACTATAGTATAGTGATTCAAACCTGGTGCTCGAGTATTCATAGAGCTTCCCGGTGCTAGAAAAGATTACCAGTCCAATTTCGGCGTCACATAGAATTGACAGCTCTTTTGCCTTTTTGATCAATCCCTTTCTTCGCTTTGAGAAAGTCACCTGCCTGCTTGTCGAATTGTCGATCTTTTGAATCACAATCTTTCCTCTTCCCATCCTTGGTTATTTGTCTAGGGTTTCTGCAAAACAAATAGAGACAAATGGTTTAGATGAATAAACCAAGCATGTTAATCAGTACCTAAGACTGAAGAAGATTAGAAGAACAAATTACTATGTTGAGCCAAAAGGAAAACTCTCTGAAATGATCAACTATTGTTTTGAATGATTATCAGGAGCTCTGTTAACAATATTAAAGCTTAACGGCGAAATGATGTAGTGAATTGGAATGATTGTTTTAGTACTCGGGAAGATCTATTACAGACCGTATATAACTTGTATTTTGAATGTTACCATGGGCCGTCAACGTATCCGTCAACAACACGTGGCATTAAGAGTATATGATATTATATTTTGTTTTTCAAATGGTCTTAATGCTTGATTATTATACCTTAGAGTTTACAAATAATTAATCCACCTGCTCTTTAATTTCAATTTTTTTTTTTATGGAAAGTTCGCATTTTAAAATTATATTAATGTTCATGGAACGCCCCCCCTCACCCACACCCACACACCCACCTTTTTTTTTTTTTGACAAGAGACTCCTTCCCCACTTTCTGAAATACCAATTCATTGTTCATATAAGTAGAACGATTAATGAGAAGTTTAGCTAGATAATGGCAACATATATCACTTCGATCTCGATTTATTAACCTTATTTTTTTCCCTAAAGATGCGCATTTTCATTTCCCAAGTGACTTTAAATTTGTGAACTTAATTAGAGAAGTTCATTTTTTCATAAGGGAGAATGGCAAATTCCTCCCTATAGTTTGCTAAAATGATAAATATCCTTTTATCAAAAAGTTTGAGACAAAACCTCTTTTATTTTTTAAAATATTATTTATCCTTTATCAAAATATTTATGATAAATATCCTCTTATAATTTAAGAAAGTGATAAAATCCTTTTTATTAAAAACCCAAATATATATTTTTATTACTTAAATTCCTGATTTTTATTATATAAGTCCTTGATTTTTATCACACAAACTCCTAAATCAAAATAATTAATTTTTTTTAAAATTTATTATTTTAAATTTAATTTATAATTTTAATACTTTATTTTATAATTCTCTATACTAAAAAATCTATAAATTAATTTTTAAAAATTCCTCATCATTTGCAACTTGCTTTCCTTGTTTCTGGTCCTAACTCTACCCTCATGCGACTTCTCTTTTTGCATTGGTTTTTTCCTATCCATAAAATCATATATCCTTGTTGAAGTATTGATAATTTATTGGTCAATTGTCGGCAGTGAATAGCTTGAAATTCCCTTCAAATTTGAGATGGATAATACAATTGAATCTATTCCATACTTAATTATTTATCAATTAAATTTTCTCCAATTACATATTAAGTCTTAATATCGTATTGATTACTCGTCAATTATACGCGAAAATACATATAATAAAAATAATAAAAATACCCTTAAATTATAAAATGATCAAACTACCCTAATTTGTAAAATGGAGTTTACATTATATTTATATTTGATAGTTTTTTAAAAAATATTTACGAATATAAAATTATAAATTAAATTTTTTATAGTATAAAATACTATAGTCGTTCAATAATTTAAATGAAATATTTAAATTATTTTTAATTAATTTTTAAAATAAAAATAAAATAATTTTTTTGTAAATTTAAATTATAAAATAAAAATAAATTCATAAATTTTTGTGAATATAAAATAAAAATATTTTAGATTTAATTTTTAAAAATTAATTTATAAAATTTTTAATATAAAATATTATAAAAT
>JAVXUL010000020.1:7434412-7455070 GCA_035590515.1 Trichilia minutiflora
TTTTTGATAATGCCAAAATAAATAACAAGTAACAAAAATGCATATATATAATGATTCGAATGAATTTAATTGTTAAACGGACACATATAAGTCACTTGTTCTCTTAGAAAGAATATATGTTTTTGCAGGTGAGAAAAAATGAAGAAAGCGTCAAGAAAAGCTCATCAAGGCACCAACGTATCGATACGTTACTTAAATGTATCGACACGTTTTAGTCACAGTTCAAAATCAAAGCTCGAGCTCCGAAACCCTTCACAAAATCGTATCAACACCTTTAGTCTGCGCTCAAACGTTTCGGAACCTCTTCACAAACGTATCGATACCCTAGAAGGCTTTTTAAACGTATCGATACCCTAAACCCTTGATCAAGCACTATTTTCACAAATGTATCGATACCCCTGATAATTCTTCAAACGTATAGATACCCTGAGACAAGGATCAAGCACCTTCATGACGGACTTCATTTCTTTCACGTCAAAGTGTTTCGATACAAATGAAAAACGTATCGATACCTTCAGGCCGAAAATCTGCAAACGTATCGATACCCTGAGTATGTATCGACACCTTTGCTAAAATCAAGTCTGTAACGACTAGTTCAGAGACATTAAATACCACAATTAATGAAGGTAAAAAGGACCGTTGTGAAGAATTTATGACAGATATATAAACATCAATTTTTAAAGACAACAATACGAAGCATTAACACAACGATTTGAATAAGAAAATATTCTTTTGAAAATCCTTTGCTGATTCACTCATTTCTATTATCTGTATTTAATTTCTAGTGAAAGAAATTATTCATATTGTACATCTACTCTGTAAGAGAGTTGTTGAAAATTAATTCTTGTGAATTAATTGTGGGTTCCTCTTCACCTGTGATAAGAAGAATCATTGTATTTGGTTTTACTTCACCCGTTGAGAAAGAAAGTTGTAATCTGTGGTTTCCCTTCACTTGTTCAAAGAAGATGTTGTAATTAGGTTTCTCTTGACCTGTGAAATAAAGATTTAGTGATCCTCGGTGTGAGTTGATTCAATCTAGAAGAGTGGTTGTAGAGGTATAGTCGAACCATTATAAAAATCTTATCTTGTGCATTTGATTTTTTGTGTTCATAGTCTACATTTGCATTCAACTCGATCATTTCATACTTTTGTTTAAAAGTTTTTTAAATCTCCAATTTACCCCCCTCTTGGAGTTTGCCTACTGGGACTTCAGTATCATCACATAAAATCAATATGAAAGCATAGCATATTCAAAATGGACTCAAAGGTCATAAATCATATATAGCACATATATGCCAACAAACCAACTAAAACCATTTGGCTCTCTGGCCATAGAATAAACAAACAGGTATATATATATAAGTATCAAAAGTCATTTTAAAACATTAAAAGCATAAAAGTGTCCACTCACTACTTAGTAAGGGTATACACTCTATAGTTTCCCTCATTCCTTGGCGTGTCACATGGATACCTTACTCGCGTATCGTCACCTAAACACATGTATCCAAATATATATATCAATATGCATTCTAAAATACGTAAGAGACTCGAATGTGTGCAATGCATGCTAACCCGGATTTTTTTCAAAAATGAGACAAATACAGGAAATTGGCTAAACTCCACGTTAACTATCTAATTACCCATATATTTGTACCACGAACCCACATTATGGCTATACTAGCGTAATTCAGCTCGATTTCAAAATTTGGATTTGCGAACGCCACATGCATATTAGAATAGTAACTCTGATTCTTGTTCACGTTTACTTATTTTCTCCAAATTTACATTTCTAAACTCTTATGACTTTCCTGACTGTGCTACAACTCAAATAAAGCGTAAAAACTAAAATGTGTGCGATAGATCTATTGAAATTTATATGAATGTATAGTGAAATTCATATGAATAAAAGTTGATAAAACGCGAAATGAAATATACGAACAGGTTAAAAATGATGCTATGAATCTCATGGTAGCGTTAATTTTTCTCGATTTCACTCGGAAGTCAAAAAAACCCAAATTTCCTTCCCGAAACCCTAGCTCCTCTTTTTTGTTTTTCATGTTTTTATCACCACGTTCCCAGGTAGTTAAACGCGACAAATGTGGATAACAGGTGACGAGAAATCAAAAATTTGGCGAAAATGCAGTGAGAGGTAAAGAAGATAGAGAGGACGTGAGCATGAGGGGGAAAAAAGAGAGGGAAAGGGAGAAAACTGTCAAAAATCGGGACTTAGCCCCCTTTTTATAAACTTGAGGGCAAATTATCATTTTACCCTTAAGTTGTCTTAAGGAGAAGCTTTTAGAATGAGGGTAAAATCATCATTTTGTGCCTATTTGATCGAATGAATCAGAGTTTGTTCGAACGAACTATCCCCTTGATCGAATGAACTAGGGTTCATTCGACCGAATCCTTCGACACTCGAAAATTCCAAGGAGCATCCATTTCGTCAGTTGAACAAATCATCCATTTGATCGAGCGAATTCTCCTATTCGTTCAAATGAATAATTGTCACAAAATTTTCAAGGAGTCTCTAAATTATCGATCGAACGAACCAGGCTATTTGATCGATCGAACCTATCAAAATGGTAATTTTCACTTGAATCCTCTCCCAAATTAAAAACCACTAAAGGGGTCCCTAAGTTTACACTTTTAACACTTCCTAACCAACCAATTATCAAGAATAAATCCTAAAACTGCACTGACGTGCTATCAAAATTCATGATAAATGCAAATGGATGAACGGAGAATGTGTAAAATTATAATTATACCCTCAGGTCTAAATATGGGGCTCACAGTAGCCCTTTTAGGATGTCAGCCACCCTTGACTTCCCGTGCTATGCAGCTGCAAGTGATCCAAAATCCTGGTCAGAAAGGACTTCTCAAGAATTCATTAAAGTTGGTAAGAAGAAAAACTTACCCTCACTCACAGCGGCCCTAGCTCTCAAGAGCTCACTTCTTGTTACGGCCTAGGATACCAGTCACAAACTTACCAGACTCTCCCTAATTAAAAGTTGCCTGACATCTGTGGCAGCCAGACTTAGCAATAATCCTGCCACGTTAGCTAGGATGTCACGCTGGTCTTTTCCTATCTCTGTATCAAAAGACTAGTCAGAAATTTGCTTTACTGAAGTAATTCATTCAACAAAGCGCCTAGACATTAGAGGTGAATACCTGTCTCCTCGAAGGTGGAAAGTATTGGGTCCTGAGATTGTCTAGTCCAATCCCAGCTGGCAATGAACCAGTGCTCCTTCTAGTTCTTGTTGGACGAGGGATTTTCCTTTATCTTCGTCAAGTACCCTTGACGAATTTTTAAATAGTACCATCCCGAGTATTGACTGACACTCTTCCTGAGCATGTAGAGGTGTAGCACCTCGTCAGGAGTAGGTGTAGGTAGTCCTGCTCTGACCTTTAGGACGAACAGGCCGCTCAGGATTCTCCAACTATTCAGGATGAGTTGGTACGGGGGTATCCCAAAGGTTTTGAAGATTCTGACGAAGTATTGTTGCAAAGGGAGTCAAGCCCCAATTAGCAGGTGCTCCTCATTTATGGCCATTTCCCTAGGAGCTAGGACACTCGGGACCTCATAGGTTTGCGACACCCTGAGTTGCACGTGATCAGGGATGACGAACAGCCTCCTGTAAGTCAAAAGGTCCACCTCAGTGATTGTAGAGGGGTACCAGTCAGCTTCATTTGGGCCCCTCGCCCTTGCCTGATTAAAAGCCCCTCTGTCTTTCTCGCCCCCTTCATGACCAAGTAGCGGGTCCTGTGCAGACTCCATCCCCGATCGAGCAGCATCCAACGGATTTCCTCATTTGTCCATTTTCTAATCTTCAACCTGCACAGAAAACTCACCACAGAAACTTAAATCCTCACAAGAAATAGAAAAAACCCCAAAAACCATGTTCCTGAAAATTTTTTAACTTACACTCTGAAAATCACTCAAGCCATTATGCAGAACAGGAGCATCAACCTTGCTCTCTGGAACTAAGTTACGCAGAAAGGGTTAGAAACAGCAAAAATCTAAAGCCATACCTTATGAAATCACAGAAACGAAATGAGAAGCAAAGCTCGCAAAGAGAACGAAGAAAAATAGCGCACTTGCAAAATAAAAAGGCAAACACAGGGAATAAAACACCACGAACTCAGATGAAAAATGAAAAAATCTTCAGAGCACCGACAAAGTAGCAGTAAGAACTTGGAGAGGCAAAAATAAAGAAGGAGAGATAAGATGGGTTTATATTGACAGGACCCCAGATCTCAACTGTTGGTTTCTGCGATTAGGGGATTGCCATGTGTCCAAATCCCATAAATGATTTCACTGCCCGAGGATGATCTGACCCATGGCCACTGATGGTCTAACATGCGAATCCTAGTAATTTAACCTTAATGATTGTAGAACTCGAAGCGGTGACAGCTCGCAGACTGACGGACTTTCGAGGTGACAATTGGGCAGTTCCCATTTAATGAAACGGATTATCGAGGAGTTGGGACAAGACAGGTCATCACGAATTATCAAGGCGCGGGCATACTGACTAGGACATGTTTAGTCCCCTGATAGCCTTTCATCTCCCTTAGATTCCCAAGAAGCCATAGCTTCCGAAGACATACCAACCACTGAGACCTACCCAGTCAGATAAAAAGTTTCTGATGAGAGCCCTCAGATCTCACACCAGAAACTAAGGGACTGGATGTTTGGGTAGAAATCCGGATGATATGTGGAGGCCTCCCAAGTAGACATCTGTCACCCCCAATCTCTGCAACAGTGCCACCTGACCACTTGCCTCTCAAAAACCCTGACTGCTCATCACCCAGAATCCCTGATTTAGGCATCTCAGGATTCCTGACCACCCGTCTCTTAGGAACGCTGACTGTCTACCACCCATGCTTTTTGACCACCCGCTTCTCAAGAACCCTGACTGTCCACTACCCAGGTTCCTTGACCATTGCCTCCCGGGAAAGCCTAACTCTGTCACCAGCCCTTGGAGATCATTAAAAATGAGAATGATTAATGATCAAGGACTTTGCCATAAGAAGTGTCGCCTTGCCAGTTGCTGCAAACTGTCTTATCTTTAGTTGAATTTCAAAAGATCTGACAGCAGCAGGCTCTACAGGCGTCACTTCTCTTAAATAAAAAGCGACTGATACACTATCCCAAGGCAAAGTGTCCCATTATTCCCATTCTCCGATGTCAAGTCACTTCATTCACATCCCAAGAATCCTATATAAGGAGGCAAAATCCATAGCAAATGAGTTCGAATTCATTTTCTCTTACCTCACACTTTACTTGAGCTTTCTGTTTCTTTTCTTTCCTTTGGTCGGAATTATTTGTTCCACCTTTTATACTTTTGTTGACTTAGGTATCAGAGTTTTTTCATCAAGAATCCCACCCGATGTAACTCTTAGTGTGTTATTATCTTACAAGAACTTGGAGGTGAAGTTCTGCAAGTAAGGATCCGATCATCAATCATTTTTAGAATGAATTTGATGATATAACAGCCATATTTATATTGACATATCAACATAAGTAATCATAATAAAATTAAATTTTATTATTTATTTAGAATTATAAGAACGTAAAAATAAAGTACTAGTTTTTAAACGTTTTGCATTTGAAAAAACAACTTAATACTTATTCTAAGTTTTCAAAAAAAGAAATAAATTATTCAAGTTTAGACATTTAGACTTATTCAAAATTCAAATTAGAAAAAAAAAATAAAAACTCTACTAAGTAAAATGTTTCATTTTTGATTGTTCATAATCGATCCCATCTCACAAAAGGCTCAATTTAATATTATTTTTAATTTTCTCGTAAAGCTTTATAATTGCTTGCTGAAACCTAGTTGCAAAAGAGAATACGATTTAATTTCACTTTTGTCCTCAATGTTTCAATAAATATCAATTTTTTTTACTTGTTTGATAAATTAGTTAAAAAGGTTCATAACTTTTTCTTTTTAAAATAGTCACTTTAAGTCCAAAACATTTCCCTTGATGTCACTTTGTTTCTTGATAAAAAGTATGTTAAATTACTATCCTTAATTTAAGGAGAATTTATCGTTCGCTTCTCTTGAAATTTGAAGTATTATTATTTAGATGACATTTTTCTATTAATTATTATTTTCTCTCAACATTAATATTTGTAGATTAAAATTTTGTGTAAATCATTTGTGAGTTATGCTGCCATTAGAGACATTAAAATTATGATTTGTTATAGTTATAGAATCTATTATTCAATATTTTTAATGTATTTTTGAGGTTTGAATATATTAATTTTAAAAGACTTTTGATGTGTATGACTTAATTAATGCAATTGCCCAGCATATCATTTCTGACTGCATTCTATTACTGTATGCTGTTTAGGCTTTCAGGCTGGATGATTCGATTTCGGCTCTTCGGCCCTCAGCTCAGTGTTCGTTATATATTGATTCATTCATTCATTCCATTTCTGACAAGTGAGTCATGTGTTTTTTTTGTTGAATTTAGGATAATTTAAAAAATTTGTGTTTGCTGGATTGGAATTCAATTTTTTTGGTTGATTTTTTATTTTAACGAAAAATATATTGATTTTGTTTTATGTTTTATTGTTGATGTATTGGGGTTGTAAATATGGGCACAGAATTGGATTATTGATGAATTGTAATTATAATGTGAAAAAAAAGGGAATAGGGTTTATGAGTTTGATTGTGTAAGGAAGCTGTTTGAAGAAATGCCTGACTGGAAGAGCTGAAAATATGAAGTAGAAGGTCACTGACCCAAGAGACGGGCCAAGGTGACGCCCTAATCTGTTGCATAGGAGTACTGCATTGCCCCCAGCTCAACGCCTTAGTGAGCTACATTGGGTTGCTGTAGCGCATCAACGCGCGCTACATTAGCCCAAGGCAGCACAAGCTAATGCTGCCTTGGGCCATCCTTTGGGCCGAAGTTAATTTTTTTATGTTTTTTTTCAATTTAAATTTTATTAACATTATATTATTGATTTATTAATTTAAAACATTTTTTTTTTTCGTTATATTAATGATTTCTTAATTTTATGAACATCATTTTGGTTACTCGACAACTAAAGCCCACATTCAGAACTTCTCAAGCCCACCTGCGGCAATATAAATGCGGGCTCTATGGCGTCAAAATAAGAAAATAAAGTGGTACTGTCAACTCAATCTTCTGGCATGGTGGTGAGTATGGATCGTGAGTTAACGAGTTCCAGTCTCCCAGGTGTCACTGGAGGGAGGTTGTTGGCCTTACGGGGACTCGCTGCTTACTTATTGTAAGCATTAAGGGAAGAAATGAGGCACTGGCTGTACTTATTGTAAGCACATCAGGGAAGAACGGGATCTCCTTGTGTGCACCACTAGCGGGCTAAGCTGAAGCGGCTACAGCACATTTTCCAATCAATTCGGTTGATAGTGTAGTCTCAACCTTCAGCTTCAAAGTCCATGGGACAGAATTAGGAGTAAGATGACCGCTTCTAAGAGTGTCTGCCAATAAACTATCAACGCAGTAATTTTATGTCAGCAACTAACTATTCATTGATGGAGTTCTGAATGTGCCTGCGCTTCAAGATTCAGTTATTTGTTTGGAAGAGGTTAAAATCATACTATTGTAAGCACATACGGGGAAGAACGGGACCTCCTTATATGCACTACTAGCGGGCTAAGCTGAAGCGGCTACAGCACATCGGTTTCCAATCAATTCGGTTGATAGTGTAGTCTCAACCTTCAGCCTCAAAGTCCATGGGACAGAATTAGGAGTAAGATGACCGCTTTTAAGAGTGTCTGCCAATAAACTATCAACGCAATAATTTTATGTCAGCAACTAACTAGTCATTGATGGAGTTCTGAATGTGGCTGCGCTTCAAGATTTAGTTATATGTGTGGAAGAGGTTAAAATCATACTCAAGAAAAATGACAAACATTAAAAAAGAAAGGTGTGACAAAACATAAAATATACACTCAATGGGCTCTGAACTTTGTGCTTTCAATTTATTGCAAATTTTATTTCAATGAATATTGGTATGACTTGATCTCATAAGTGCACAAGTCTCGACAAGTAATATAATAATTTAAATAACCCAATATCCCCAAGCATATCGCAATGAGATAAATGCAAATAAAGAACAATAAGAAATATAAGAACTCTCCTAGTCAACAAAGGCGATGTCATCCTTTCTCATCTTCCTCATCATTGACTTCTTTATCTTGCTCTTCTATTCCTGCATGACTAAAGGATAGCTAAGAATAGAATCAGGGGCGGAATACTATGGCAAAGTAGGACACTGAGATGTATCCAAGCCCATTTGGGTAGCGAACATGCGAATCATCTGCTCTACGCCTTAATTGCACTGTGCTTGATAATTTTGAAGCGTAGAAGATTTTGCTCTATTTGCTTCATCTGTTCAGGGATTGACAAATTTCTTCTTGAAGGTTACTAGAATGAATTGGCTTCAGTGGTAGAGGATGCTTTACGATGATATCTTATGAACCACAGTACACGATCATCAATTGCTTCTTTTAGAATTTACATGCCGCTCGTCATCATCAAAAGGCACATTGGCATTTTCACATAGTGCAGTAATTAGAGATGGAAAATAAAGTCCACCCTATATAACTCGAGCACAATAACAAATTTCTTGATAAAGAAACTCTCTGACATCAATTGTCATTTTGGTAAAAATAGCATAAAGAAGATAAGCTCGGTCTTTTGTTACCTCGCTATAATGGGTGGTCAGGATCATTTTAGTACACACAAAGTACAACTAAACCTTGTAGTTCTTATTCGTATCTTTCGATGGAAAATATTGTAGAATACTCTATGACCTTCAAGGAGATTCAAGAAGGAAATCCATAGCTTATGGTTGATGCAAGAAGATTCAAGAAACTGTATGTCAATTTCTTCCACTGATTTTGACGAACTATAAATACAAGTCATGGTAATAATCACTAAGTGAAAAGAAGTGTGCAAGTGAGCTGTGATACGAGGTAAAGAAAGCGAGTGCAATGGATTATTTTTTTAATTATATCTCTATTTTGTCTGTTTTTAAATTTTACTTTGATTGGGAAGCCAAATATAAATTTCTATTGAACTATTGAGGTACGACTCTTGGGAATGAGTGCAATGTATAGTGTATTGTGTGTGAAGCAGAAAATTAAAAGCTGTATATGACTGTATTAACTTCTTTATGTCTATAATCCTTGTACATTTATTCTGTACAATAAGTGTGTAATTAATAAAATTGTCCGTTTTCTCTATAAATTTTACACCCACTTTTAATAATTATGTATATTCTGTTTAATCTAAACTATAATAACCTCATCAGCTGCCAATAATATCATATGGAGATACATTGAGATATACTCAAACTCAAGTAGCTAGTTATGACATTAATAATAATAATAATAATAATAATGACAACAAGAATTCAATAGACTTTAATCAAATATTCCACTGTCTCAATCATAATGAGCTACAGATTCCGACTTGGTTGAGCATGCATAAGTACAAGTTTAGGATGGAACTCTTATTCCAAAGATTTCAGCATGAAACATGTTGCTTCCCCCTTTGACACGATTCTCTTATGGGCTACACATGATAGTGGTTTGGTTCAATTGTTTGCATGGTAGGATGTGATATGAAATCGCTATACTGAAACAAGAATACAAATAAATAACAAACGGTCCAAATACAGTACAACTATGATCATTTTTACTAGAGAAAATAACTATGCAATTGTAGTACATTTAAATTACTGAGAAATCTTGTGTCTCACATTTGTATGGTATTGAGTATCAATTTTTCTCTCGGCCTAGAAATTTGAATGGTTTTGGCCAGATAACGAAATTTATGATTATTTTGCATAGCTACTATATATCTAAAGCAAACGCCAAAATTGAGACATTAGAATAAACTTGTATAAATGCAATAATTACCAATATACTAAAATATTTATCATAAAAATATTAATTACCAATTAATTAGATAAAAAAAATTATTGATTCTTGAGGTTCATTAGATCAAGCGAGTAATGGCATGTTTCTTCAATGTCGGTGTCATTTTTTCTTCTCATTGACAAGTTTCAATTGGAAGCATAAGTTTATTAATGACTAATGCTACATGTCCTTTTTTTTCTTAAGCAATGTGATATGTGACGGACATTATCAAATAATTTACTAATTCATTGAATAAATGTCACAATTCATAATATTTAATATAAAAAATTTGGAAGAAAAAATTGAGTTCAATTACATTGAACCAATGATGGAAATGGATTATTATTGTTTGTCCCAATATTAAATTAGTTAAATTTTTTTTTTTATAACCGAGGTATCCGGACCAACTTATGCACACCTTAACTAATTCTCAGAGGAGGATAACGCAACATCCCACCGTCACGATCCCCACTTAAATCATGAATACACTTAAGGAATTGAGCCTAAGATCGTGTCCCTAACTACACAGTCACAAATTCGCTCCTAACAATTGGGCGACTGAGTAATAATATAGATTTGCATATATATCAAGCCTAAGATTACAGAAAAGTTGTCTAAATGCCCAATGATATCATGTCAATACCAACTAGTTTTGTGGGTTCACAATATTTGTTTGCGATGCTTCATTTCCACGCTGAAGTTATTTTTATGCAGAAAGATTTGAAATCAAAAGTCTTCCCTTTATTTCAGGTGCAGAAAGATTCGAAATCAAAGTCTTCCCTTTATTTCAGGGGTACGATTCTCTTTCAACGGAGCTTCTCGGTCACATAATTGTAACCGATAGTTGAAACTTGAACATCAAGAGCACAATACCTGTACATCATTATTATATAACGTTGATTAAATTCTCCTGTCAAGGTACCTATGTTTCATTTGAATGCTTTCTCCTTCTGTTGCCATGGCCATCTTGACATATGACTTCCTCCAATTACTTTTCTTCATTTACTTCATCGTTCTTCTTCCCTTTTCCAGTTCAGTTTACTTTCAGATACCTCGGTTTGGCCCGAATGTCAAGAATATACTCTATCAAGCAGATGCAATAAGTTCTGTTGGAGCCGTTGAATTGGTTAACAATTATAAGTATCTATGTCGTGTTGGTTGGGCAACTTATGCTGAGAGCGTGCCGGTGTGGGATTCTGATACGGGAAAGTTAACGGACTTCAGCACCAAATTCTCCTTCACAATCGACACAGAGATGCGTCACCCTTATGGCCACGGGTTTGCATTTTTTCTAGCTCCTGTCGGATTTCAGATTCCTCCGAATTTAGCTGGTGAATTCTTAGGCTTGTTTAACACCACAACTGCTTACTCTTCTTCGAATCATATTGTTCTTGTGGAATTTGACACTTCAATTCTGAATGGGATCCTCCTGATGTTCAAGACCATGTGGGGGGTAAACAATAACTCAATTACTTCAGCTGTATACAATCGCTGGAATGCTAGCTTTCACAGCGGAGATACAGCTGATGTACAGATTACATACAATTCCACAACTAAGAATTTAAGCTTGTCTTGGACTTACCGGCAGACATCTGATCCCACGGAAGACACTAATTTATTTTACATGATTGATCTTATGAAAGTTCTACCACAGTGGGTCACAGTTGGCTTTTCTGCTGCCACAGGTCAGTATATAGAGAGACATACTCTTGAATCATGGGAGTTCAATTCAAGTTTGGATATAAAGGATATAAGGGGAATGAGTGCAAAAGAGATCAGAGTACTAGTTGTTGTCACGGTTTCAGCTGGCGTTCTGTTGATAGCAGGAGTAATAACTGGAATTATAATCTTGCGGAGGCGGAAAAAGATGGAAGGAAACTCTACCGAGACAGTCAACTTAACTTCGATTAATGATGATCTTGAAAGAGGTGCAGGACCAGGAAGGTTTTCTTACATGGATCTTGCTTCGGCTACCAACAACTTCTCGGAAAACAGGAAATTGGGTGAAGGAGGATTTTGGAGCTGTTTACAGGGGTTACCTAATGGATTTAGATATGACTATTGCTGTAAAAAAAATATCCAGGGGATCTAAACAGGGAAAAAAGGAGTACATAACTGAGGTGGTCAAGACGATTAGCCAGTTGAGGCATCGAAATCTTGTGAAACTCATAGGTTGGTGCCATGATCGAGGTGAATTCCTGCTTGTCTATGAGTTCATGCCAAACGGTAGCCTTGATTCTCACCTTTTCGGTAAACGGAGTCCTCCTATTTGGTCTGTGAGATACAAGATCTCTCTTGGATTGGCCTCTGCTTTACTCTATCTTCATGAAGAATGGGAACAATGCGTTGTGCACAGGGTTATCAAATCCAGCAATGTAATGCTAGATTCTAATTTTAACGTCAAGCTAGGTGATTTTGGATTAGCTAGGCTAATGGACCATGAGCTAGGTCCACAGACTACAGGGCTGGCTGGAACTCTAGGTTACATGGCTCCTGAATACATAAGCACAGGCAGGGCAAGTAAAGAGTCAGACGTGTATAGCTTTGGAGAGGTTGCTCTAGAAATTGCTAGTGGGAGAAAGTCAGTTGATCTTTATAAAAGAAAACTCCGAAATGGGATTGGTAGCGTGGGTTTGGGATCTCTATGGAAAAGGAAAACTTGTTTCGACTGCTGATAAAAGACTGGAAACAGATTTTGATGAGCAACAAATGGGGTGCTTGATGATTGTAGGACTCTGGTGTGCTCATCCTGATCGTTGTTTCAGGCCATCCATCCGACAGGCTATTCAAGTTCTTAATTTTGAAACAGCAATGCCAAATCTTCCAACGAAGATGCCTATACCAACATATCATGTGCCTACACCATCAGTTAGCTCTGGCGACCCTTCCATTACAAATTCAAGCATTCAAGTATGTCGTTAAAAATAAAATTAACACACATTCTTTCCCTGTTTGAAATACTACTACTACTTTCCTATTTTTTGAACTGTCATATCTAAATAACGAGTGGGAAAACTTGTATTAAGACAAATAAGAGACTTTACGTGAATGCAGTGACTTAATCTAGCCTTGACCTTCATGGAAATTAAGGGTTAAAAAATGTTGTTATTGGGTCCCTTTGACGGTGCTTATACACGTATTATTTTTATTTCACTTTGTTTTCTCGACTGAAGAAAAAGAAGACAAATTGAGAGAGATAACGAAAGCATTAATTTGTTCATTCTAATAAAATGAAAACTCTAGACAATATACAATTATATAATTTTTACTTTTAAAATTTAGAATTTTTATGTACGTATATAAAGATAGAAAAGATCAGGAGGAAATCTTAATTTTTTAATAAATTGATAATTATCTAAAATTGGGGTGAACTAAAATTTAGATTTAATATAAGATTAATATTGTGAGGTGGCAACTTTAATCATAATTATTAAGAAATAAAAATTTTAAAATTTAAATATTAATATAAAAATATTTAAATTCTATTAAAGTGTTTGTTATTAAATTTTTTTTCTGGCTCCACTTCGAGAGGGTACGAGCTAAATGGTCGCACCATCAAGGTTCAAGTACTATTAGGAAAGATAAATTGTTAGCAATGACCATTATTAACAATACTTCTACAAAAATATACAGTTGGAAATTTTTTTTACAAAGTTGTCAAAAAATCCTAATTTTAAACGTAAATGCTCTTGTCACATGATACGAAACACATAACCCTTTTACTCAAACGCATTTCACCTGTAAATTTTTTTGGTTCAAATCCTCTTTAACCAGATACTGAAATTTGGTGAAAACTCACGTTTATGGAGATCAAAAGCTCAATTCTCGAATTTAAAGTTTGAGAATTGACCATTGTATTATTATTTAAAATTTTAATTAAAATTTGGTTATTATTTGCATAAAATATTTGTTAAATATTTATTTGTACACATTAGTTAAATTGTCTTCAATTAATTTATATAAAAATTATCTTTTAATTTTTATTTATTTAGTATATTATTTATTTTAAACAGTATTGTCTAATAATTTTCTTTATTTATTTGTACTATTTTTTTCATATATTATTTATTTTATTATTATTTGCATATATTATTTAAATTGTTTTTTTAATAATCAATTTAAATTATTTTTCTGAAATTGACAAGTATTTTTTTTTTTATATATTATCCTCAATGCACTTGTTGGTTACTAATTTATTTAGCTTCCTTGCTTAAAGTATAGGTATGGATGATTGTACGACTGTTGTTATATGATATGGAGGTTTATGGGTAAGAAGACAGGATGAGAATGAGTTTTATGTGGAAGTTGTAATAAGAGACTTATGGTAGATCATATAATTATATACGAACAGTTCATATAAAAGTTGTACAATTTACTTGAGATAAATCCTACTAGATATGTTATTATAATAAAGATTTTTTTATGTAGATTATATAATCGGGAATTGCACTGGCTATACAAGCTGAGATAAAGACTGAATTTAATTTTAGAGCTTTTATAAGCATGAACATTGCATATGTTATGGTGTAAGGGGAGTTTGTTATATTTATTTCTGTTGAGCTTATTAACCATTCGGAGCTTACAATTTCGCTGATAGAAAGATTTCGGACACGTGTTTAGGTCTTCGAACAGAAGCAATAAAGTGAACTGTACTTTTTCTATTATATCCACGATGAATTAAGAAAAATATTTTTAAATATTTAATGTGTTTAATATTTATAAAAAAATTAAAAAGTTTAAATATTTAAAAATATTTTTTAAAATATTAATATATAATTAATAAACAGAAATTAATATTGAAAATAAAAGTGTATCTAAAAAAAATATTATACATTATTAATATCAACTTTCTAACCTTAACTAGTACTTTAGAAAAATATAGAGACGAGAGAAAGAAATCTTATTATGAAAATATATTACAAACTAATTCTATTAGCTCCATTCCCAGAATATAAAATAAGTCTCTTATTTATAGATAAACATGAGAGTTAAATGTTAAAGTAAGTAGTTGTAATATTTGACAATTAAGTTAAAAACTTTAACCAATAAAGTTAAAATATTTTAATGTCATAAAAATATCATGGATGACCTCAAAGATCAATGATTCAACTTTTGTGATAAACATAAAAGTTATAAATGATTAACTCCTCTTTCAACTGCCACTTGTATCAGGTAAATCTAAAATTTCTATCAAAAAATAGAAATTTTAAAGCATGGCTAGGCTAAATCGAAATATAACTAGGCTTGATTGATGGTTTTAAAAATGTAACTTAAAGCTCGAATTGATGGTTAGATCAAACATGAAAGTTTATATTCACCTTAATTGCTTTCTCAGATGAAAATTTATGCCATTTTTACGTTCATTGTATTAAAATAAAAATTAACTGAAATTATAAATAAAGTAAATTTTACATTAAAAACTAAAAATATATATAAATAGAGAGAGTTTTGACCTTAATATATATACATTTTTATATACTCATCACACATCCCAACTAGCTTATTACTAGTCCCTTAACTATATAAAGTGTTAATATTTGACAATGAATTAAAACAAGAACTTATTACAAGGTATTTATTATTTCACTTCTTTTTGGTATTTTTAAATAAGTAAACACTCAATCACAAGTTTCAAATGCAACCACATATCCTTCAAACTAGATATCTATCAACTTTCTTTTGTGCGTAAAGTGACACATAAATTATGGGATTTCGTTAAAAAAGAGAACAAAATTCATTCTTATTATTTTATAAGAATTAACATCCTTTGTGCAATTTTATTTAATAATTATATATAATAATCATAACCTAATTCCTTTGTCAATGACAGGCATTAGGTTTTAAGATACCCCTTTGAATCTCTTTAAAAAATGATTTTAAACTTAAATAAATTTATAACCTAATTCATCAACCAATGACGTCTAGATTAGTTGGTCTTAGGGTATTAGGTATTAAGACACCCCTATAAGCCTCTTTAGAAAATTATTTTAAACTTAAATAAATTCATAACCTAATTCATCAACCAATGACTTCCAGACCAATTAGCTTTAGGGATTAGATATTAAAACATTCGTACGAACCTCTTTAGAAGATGAACATTTATTTATTTATTTATGATCTTTTGCTTCTTTATTTTTTTTTTTTAGTTTTTAGATGCAACTTTAATAAAATCGTCAAAATAAATATTGTCAAATTCTCAACTTATAACCCACAATCATTTATCAAAGTATGTGTGTGATAAGAATAATTTATAAAATTCTTACTCAATAGATCTATGGGCACAACTATTTAACCAATGACTACATAAAAGTTTACAGATTTGAATAATTCTAAAAATCAAAGACAAATGATAACAAAAACACACAAAAATAATTAGCTTGAAAGTGACACTACTAAGATATGTTTCAAGAATTGAAGAAAGAAAGAAAATCCTTTACTCAACTATCTTTAGAGAAATTAGACCCTGTTAATGAATCCTTTTTTTTAACACACACAAAAATAACATATAGAAAACACAAAATACAATATCAACTATCCCTCCCCTTAACCAATTTGAGACATTGTCCTCAATATCTAAATGTAGAAAGATAAAGCATAGGAGATATTACACGAGTTAACTCTTCCTGAAAAGATAAACCTATAATACACATTCTCCTACAAGGGTTAATGACCAATATTTAATAAATATTCTTATTCATTTATTTATTTACAAAAGAAAAATAAACCTGTTTTTAATCAAACCATAAAAACTTACAGTCAGAGTATCAAATCTAACTTATATTTTTTTAATTTCTTCCCCAAACCAATTTATCTGAGCTATTATCGAATCAGGTTTGAAGATGAAGCTTTATAATTTTTCAATCTACTAATCATGAGTTGAAGCAGTGACTAGGATTTGTTGTGCTGAGTATAAGATGAAATATTGTTCTACAACTTTATTAAGAAAAAGATAATAGGCATCATAGAAATTATTAACATTTAAAAGACTTATACATTTTTGGTGAATATTCAATTAAGCCTAAGAAGCAACTTAAAAAAGTTCTTTCAAAGTACCAAAAAAACCTGAAAGGCATATAGAAGCATCAAAATTATAAATAATTCTGACAATATATTCATACATAAAATATACCTATAGCTCCTCTTCAATTGTCATCCTTGTAATTTTTTCCTCAATTAAAGGTATAGGAATAATACCTAGAACTTGACTGTCGTCTACAAATGCAGCTGAGGACACATACCCCATTAACCCAAGGCTATCTTCCCTATAGACCAAATGGATTCTTCTTTTAGTTAATACCCTTCCCAGATTACTTGCGACATTAATAAACGCTGTATCTTTTTCAGAATTAGACCTATAAAAGACATATAAACTATGAATTTGACGAACTACGATATTTTCTATTTTTATATTTTCAAAACATGAATATGCAATTAATAAAAAGAACTTAACATTGAAAGCAAAAGTGGATTTAGAAAAACATATGATACATCCTTATTATCAACTTCCTAACCTTAGTTAGTACTTTAAAAAGACATAGAGATGAAAGAATGAAATCTTATTATAAAAATATCTTACAAACTAATTCTATTACCTCTATTCTAAGAACACAAAATAGGCCTCTTATTTATAAGAAAACATGAGAGCTAAATATCAAAATAGGTAACTGTAATCTTGACAATTAAGTTAAAAACTTTGACAAATAAAGTTGAAATATTTCAGCCATCACAAAAACATCATAGATGACTTCAAAGATCAATGATTCAGCTTTCATGATAAACATAAAAGTTGTAGATAATTGAATTCTCTTTTAGCTGCTACTTGTATAAGGTAAATCTAAAATTTCTATCAAAAGATATTGGTAAAATATTGAAACATAGTTGGGCTAAACTATAACAGCAACTGGACTTGATTGATAGTTTCAAAAATATAATTTAGAGCTCGAATTGATGATTGGATCAAACATAAAAATTTTAGACCAATGAGTTAGCTTTCCACTAAATCAAGATTCACCTTAAATGCTCTCTCGAATAAAAAGTTATTGCCTTTTTATGTTTACTGTATTAAAATAAAAATTGATTAAAATTACAAACAAAGTATATTTTACATAAATACTAGAAATATGCATAAATGGAGAGAGTTAATCATAATTTAAAGTATAAAATGATAAATTAAACCTTAATACATGTACATTTTTATGTACTCATCACCAGTATGAGTTGAGATGCAACATTGATTCGTGTAAAGGACGCACTCGAGCTATTAAGACTAATGATGATTTATATTATAGGGTTACAGTGATTTGGATATGATGTATACATGTATTAATAATAGATTATAGGATGGGTATCGTTAGACAACTATTCAAATGATTGCATTAATAGTAACGGATAAATTTTTTGATGCTACTCAAATTTACATCTATCTTCTTTCCCCACTCCCGCCGCCCCCACCACCACCACATAAAATTTTTTTTTGATGCTACTCAAATTTACATTTTAGGAAATATTTGGGTTAATGTTAATAAAGACTATGAAATTGATGTATTTTATCATAAGGCATGATGTGGAAAGGAAGAAGCAGTGACTATGATATAATCAGAAGATGAGGACCATTTCATATACTTCTTCTTATCTATTAACACATATATCCGAGGATTTCGCTAAGTTATTAGATTAGTAATCATTATTGATGACATATTTTTAAAAGGTTCATTTTAAGGTATTTTATCAGTTACAGTAACCATGATGGTAATGATCAAATATACCTATTGGTGAAGTTGTAGAATCAGAAAATGATTTATCATAAGAGTGGTTTTTAATTAAATTGAGGCAAGCCATTGGGTCAATGGAGAATTTGGTGTTTATATCAAATCGGCACAATAGCATTTAGTACTATTTTTTTAAATAAGTCATGAATTTTGCACTTATCATATAGCAAAGAATGTTAAAGTAAAATTCCATATATGACTACATGTAGTTAGCCCTTTCAAGTGTGGTTACTTTCGTGTAACCAAAGTATATTGATAAAATGAGTTTACTAAATACGTTGATAAGTTAAGGGCAATACATCTAAAGGTTGTAAATTATTTAAAAAATAAAGTTGATTTTCATAGGTGAGCCAAGTCATATTTTTTATTATGAAGGTACGATATGATTGTAAAATTCTAGCACGTAAAGTGTTCTAATTAATAAAACTAAGTCTTGCATACTAAGGATTTAGGTATTTAGTATAATATGAAAAAATTAAAAACTTGTAAAACCATGCTTAATTTTCAAGCTTTTATTCCCTTTGTTCAACTTTTTAAAGCCTTAGAGAATTAAATTATATTCTCTTATAAAGAGTGATGCCTTTGACACTTATTATCCTATTTGGCCTTACTTAAATTCAATCAAGAACACTTTGATTGAATTAGGATTTTCAAATACAAACCCCAAAATTTCAAAACTTGAAAACACTTTTCAAAGCTTGAAATTGATAACACATATGCCTAGATCACTTCCAAGTGAACCTTAAATCACTTTGTTTTTGATGAAATGATAAAAAATTGATCATTAAACCCTTGAAGAAAGCTCATAGCAAAGGAGTAAAAAAAAAACTTTTAATTTTCTTTTCTTTTTCTTAAAATGAAAATAATCCATATTATCCATTTATATATTTTTTAATTTAATTAACATTTAATAAATAAAATACATGAAAAATATTATGTCAAAAATATGATCATGATAGAGCCATGTCTCATGTAAATCTACTATTCATTTATCATATAAGTGTAAGACCAAAATTACACACTTGTTAAAATTTCATTTGTTAGGATGAAATGTTAACTACAATCACTTATACCATACATATTTTTAGGTTAATTACTATAATAAATTTAACACAATATATTTAAGTGATACATAATTTAGTTAGTACAAATTTGAGTCAACTTATGAGCAAGATTAGTAGATTTACTATAAAGTCGATAGTAGACAACATAACTGAATTAAACTCTTTAATTTCTTTTATTTACCAAATTAAACCCTTTAATTTTTTTATTTAATTAATCTTCAACAAGATTAATTAAATATATTTACAAATGAATATTGACATATAATAATGTAATACAGCCCCCGAATTATAATGAAATGCAAAAGTTCAATAATAAACCTTTTCGTCTTCAATTTTTTTATCACATAATGCTTTTATCAGATTAAAGATATGATATTATCGTCAAATCGTTTCATATCTAATGCTATGTATAATAAATAATATAGTAATTCTATTATGTACCATCATTGAGTGTACATCGCACATAATATATTACTATGATCGAGAATTTCATGAGTCAAATTTGAATTATTTACATATAGTATTCTACTTACAACACTAAGGCTGACGGATCCTTTATCAAACATTCAGATACGTCCATAAATGTCACATCATACCCAATGACTACCTTTCAAAAGCCTTAATTCAGACTTGTCCTGAATAATATCAAAGTATGGTAATTTATTGATAAGATAACTATGATGTTATAAATTCTAAGGATCATTTACGCAATATATACAATAAATGTCCAATTAATATTTAAGTGTAATTAGCATTTGAAAAAATCATACGAATCTATTTAGTAAACTTATACTCAATGAATTAGCACATATACACTATTTTTAGTATCTCCACACAAGTAATCTATGAGATTGATTACCCTCTATTGTATAGAGTAAGGATAATGTATACTAGTGTTTTCGATAATAT
>JAVXUL010000020.1:7455978-7469592 GCA_035590515.1 Trichilia minutiflora
ATACACATATCTACATTCTATGCTATACCAAGCATAATAATCATTTAAAAGCATATAACAAGGTAAAATAAACAAAGTGTATCCACTCATTGTTCTTGGGTGGGAAACCACCCTTGGGATATCCTTCTCGTGATAAAGATCCTCTAGTCTCAACTGTCACATCTGGATACACATAAAAATATAAATTCACTATCTACAATGATGCACGTGCATGATATAATATATGCTCATGCCACTAACGCTCTCCCCCTCTCTCTCTCTAACATACTATCATATACTATCCACACACACCCTCACTTCTCTTTCATGCCATTTTTAGTTATTTCAATACTAATAGAAGCCAAAGTCCTCTAATTTATCGATACAAATGATAAACTAAAAAATCCTCAAATTCTAGGGTTTTATGAACAGTACTTGAACTATCTATTTCTAAATTTACATAAAATGACAGCTCAAACGAGAGAGAGAAGCTAAAGAACAGGCTTACCTGAACTGGTAGGTGAGCTTGGAGTCTTTTTTTGGCTTGAATCTCTCTTTTTGGCTACTGTTTACCGCAACCCTTCTTTCATGATTCCACTCAAACCGACGGTTAGAACTTTGATCAAAGGAGATTTTTGAGTTCTGGTA
This sequence comes from Trichilia minutiflora, assembly GCA_035590515.1. NCBI lineage: Eukaryota > Viridiplantae > Streptophyta > Magnoliopsida > Sapindales > Meliaceae > Trichilia > Trichilia minutiflora. Next base: position 7,456,606 of record JAVXUL010000020.1, read on the forward strand.
TTGATTCTCAATTCATAAGAACTGAAATGATGAAGTTTGGTTGAGAAATAGTAGAGATCAGTTTCAAGAGAAAGAGAGAAAGAGTTTTTATCAAAAATAAAGAGAGAGAAGATGAAAATGTGAAATAAGGAAGATGATCCCCTGTTATGTGTAAATAAGCTATGAAATACACAAAGGTATCAATACCTTTTATAAACGTATCGATACGTTTGGCATCATGCCTGCAACGTATCGATACTTTCTCGTAATGTATCGATACATTTGACTATTTATTGATCATTAAGCTTGCAAGGTGTGGATACCTTCCCCTAACATATCGATACATTTTATTATAATTATGCATTCTTCTATTACAAAGGTGTCGATACCCTTGCTAAGGTATTGATACGTTCGGCTCGTTACTGTTCATTATGCTTTCAAGGTATCGATACTCTAGGTTTGGCTCTCAACTCTGATAGGTGTCGATATCCTCTCTAAAGGTATCAAAACCTTTGACCTTATCCACAACATATCGATACCTTTCTATAAAGGTATTGATACATTTGCCTCTTCTCCTTCTTCTAAGGACTGTTACTTCAAATGACCATAACTTTAGATTTTGATATTCACTCGGAACCCATAATATATCATCAAAAAGCTCTCCTCGAGCTCTACAAAAATAATGAGAAAATTTTCTCGATTAGGGATGATTTTGGGATGAAAAATTTAGTTCTTTCTTATAAAATTATATTTTATACCACACACCTCCTTAAACATAACTTTAAGTTATTACACCCTCTAACACGTGATCTATACGAAGTATCAAGTATAGAATCTCATGAGGGTTTTATAATAATGTTCATAACCCTAAGGGACGGGTTTTACAAATGATGATATATGTTTTTAATTTAAGATGGATTTTGTGATATACTGAAATGTTTGAGTTTATTGATTATAAATAGAGTATAGGAGTTTGGGTGGTTTACATTAAGAGTATCTTAAATATTTTTATGAAAAATAAATACCATATTAACCTTACAGGTTCTTGGTACATGTTTTGGGTATAAGAAATATGGATCAAAAATCTATAACGATTGTCACGTATGGTTCCACGATCAAGGATATGACATTAAATTTATATGCCATAATTATAAATCTAAATTCAAATTTTTCTTAATCGACAACTATCGATTAAACTCAAATTTGCTTTTGATCATTTATGCAATTTTTATTAACGAAATTCCATGACCAATTCTTTAACAATATTCATAATTAATTCAAACTCAACTAGGCTCCCCATTTACTACCTAATTCAATCTTCACAACTTACAATCTAATTTTCTATAAATCAAATCTCAAATTTACTAATTCTAATACATAAACAATTAATTCTATCCTAATTTACTAAAATTAACTTAAATTTTTAGATGAATAGTAAAACTCTAATTATATTGTAATCTTAATTTATAAATTCAATTCAAATATAAAATTAATGCTAGAATTAAGTTTAAAATCTTATCAAAAAGTTAACTTTTATCCTAGGAAGCTTTAATCTTTACTGATTGTAGAAAGCCATCAAGTGAATAGTGAACCTTAATTTTCTTCGGGTTTATTTCTTGACTAAATCGACAACATAAGGCTTGTAGAGTGTTGAGTTCTAGTCGTTTTGAGTGAAAAATGGGAATTTAATTTGTAGAAAATGAAGAAATTAGAAGAAGAAAAAAGATTACCGAACACTATGAAAAAGGAAGTTCTTTGGGCTAGAGAAAGATGAGGGAAAGAAGAAGGGGAGAATGAACATATCTTATTTGGCATATACATATATGTAATGTCCTATGTAATTATAAAAGTGTCCTTAAAGGTATAGAAAAGAGAACATTTCAGAAGGGGACAAAACGGAAATTTCAGTGCCAAATTACACACATTCAACGTCGTTTGTTTTTGGGTAGAATGAATGGCCAAATGGCCCTTTGATCGACATCGATCATTTGCTCCTGGCTAGATCTGACACCAAGAGTGGCATTAGTATGAGGGGGTGTCTTATGTTTTCTTGTCTTCCAACACTTGTATTCCCCTCTTTTCTCCTTCATTCGATATTTGTTTTTATTTTGGTTTCTTTTTAGTTAACTATTTCTTTGTTCTTTTAAGTATTAAAAATTTATTGGCCAATTATCAATCTCGATTAATGAAAATTTTACTCCAAACCTCTGGTGTTTAGTTGACAACTCAATTGAACTCTTTCGTTCCTAACTATTTTTTATCTAATTTCTTTATAAAATAAATATTAAGTTTTAGTATTGTGTCAACTATTCAATTTTTATACTAGAATATACATTTTATAAAAATGATAAAATTACCCTTAATTTATGAAATAACTAAAATATCCTAAATTCGAGAAAAGGGATATTAGAGTAAAAGTATCATTCCTTTAAGAATTAATGTGCACTAAAATATTCTCACTCTAATCTTATTTTTTAATATATTAATAGAAAAGTTATGCCAATTAAAGAAAATATAAATTAGAGCTAAAATGATCAAAATTCACTAAAGAACCTAATTACTACTCAATAAAGAGGAAATTGATTTAATCAAATATTTAAGGACTTGATTTTATTGAATTAGTCATGTTTAATTATCATATGTTAATTAATTAACATATTTTATATGTTGTGATAATATTCTTAATTGTAATCACTAACTCCTTTTGAGCGATAATAAATCTGTTTTGGTAAGTGAATTTCATTCATCTCTATGAAAACTTTGTAGTCATCCCAATGCATTAATAACATGAAAAGAATGAAGTGCTGACATCTTATCGATATCTCTATTCTGTAACAATATGTGATATTCTTATTATAGTATATTTGATAATCACCTCTGATTTTTACACTAAACAATAAAATCATATAAAAATATGTAAATAAAAATACACAATATATTAACTAAATAAAAATGTAATAAACTAAATAATTATAGTTTATCTACATCAAAATTTTAAATTGTCACACTTAGAACATATTCAAATTAATAAAAGCATCATCCTTGAGTGATACATGCAGATAATAGAAAAAAGTAAAGGAAAAGAACTACTTAGAGAACAATGTGATTGTGCTTTTTGTCTTTGCCTTACACAACTATGCCTTGAGATACCTCGTTTTTCTCTCTTTCTCTTCTCTTTCCCTCTTTGGTGAGAAAAATAAACTTGGAGGATGTGCTTAGTTCAATTTTCCCTTAAGAAGAACATTTAGGTTTTATTTTATAGTGTTACTCCAATCGGGTCAGGTTTAAAAACCTTTTAAAAATAAAAGCACAAAAGGGCCCATCGAAGGGCCCCGACGCTGGTTAGAGGCATTGGGCACCCAAGCCTCTCGCTTCATACATGCTCTATTCTCTCTAATAAACATGAGTAATGAGATTTAAATTCCTACACTCATGATTTCAAACAAAACTCTAACCATCAAGCCAATTTATTATTTTATTATTTATTTTATAAGCCAAATAATATGACCTCTTATAATAGTATATTGATATTGCCATATGAAAATTTTAAATACTAATAAATTGAAAATAAACAATTTAGACAACACTAATTTAAATAAATAAATAATATTTTTATAAAAATACTTTGTAAAAATGATTTATTTAAAAAAGTTCTCTGTGAGTGTAGATATAATTTTTATGAATTAACTTGATTTAATAAATTAATATTTAATTTAATAAAAATTTGACTTTTAAATTAATATAATTATTATTTTAATATTAATAAAATCATTAGTATTTGATTTTGTTTTTCAAATAAGTTTGTAAACTTAAAAATTTATTTAGTTTATATTTAGTTTTTTAAAATTATTATAGGCCAAAAATTTTCATATTCATTATTGTTTGGAATTTTTATATGGTAATATAAAAATGGTTATACAAAATGATTCATAAAACAAATATCAAATAATAAGTTAATTTGATGGTTAAAATTTTTGCTTAAATCTATGATGTACGGATTTAAGAGCCTCTTTGATTAGGCTTTTTTTTTTAACTTAAAAGTTAGAAACAAGTTTTTTTATAAAATAACAGCTTAAAAATTTAAGATAAAAATATTTAATAAAATATTTTATAAAAAAATTTTTTTACTATCTTTTATGAATAAATTATTTTGTTTTACTATTTTTTATGAATAAGTTATTTGATAAAATAATTTAAATAAGCTCTATTTTTATTTAAAAGATAAAAATGATTTAAAGAATTTATAATATTATAAAAAACTAAAGTTAAAAAAAAGTAGAAACTCTTTTTTATATTTTTTTTATAGAGTTTATTTGTTCATATATATATATACATTAAAAAAAATACTTATTTTATAAAAATTTATGTTTGGTTGAACTTCTCTTTATAAGAAGAGATAAGTTAAAAAAAATTCAACCAAACAGACACTAAATCTCACCATTTGCATGATAGGTTTTTACTTTTAAAGATGATCAATCCATTTAATTTTTGAATTTAGATTAAATAATAAGAATAAAATGATCAAGTCAATAAAAATGGGAGGATGAATGACTTTTGAAAAATTTCATAGAGTAAGTAGTTATTAGACAAAACCTCATGGTAATGGTCGTTTTCTCTTAATTAAATATTCAATTATTTTTTATATATAATTTAATTTTAATTTTATAAATATTTTAAATGTATTTTTTTGAATTTAATATTAAAAAATTGGTAATTACATCGTAATTTAACTAATTAAACTAAGTTAAAATATTATTTTTTGAATATATAATTTAATGTCAGTTTCACAGATATTTTATTATATCTTTTTCAAATTAATATTTAAAAACTGGTAATTAAATCAGAATTAAAATAAGTTACAATTTTTGACTTAACATTGAATACAGATATGTGAAAACGTGTTTCTCATCATCTTTCCCTTTCTGAAAATCGACCATGTACACGACACTAGTTTCATAAAAGAAATCAACCCAAATATACAGAACAAGGTGGCAACCGGCTTTGGTTTTGGTGTTAGGTATCCCGGTCATACTATTTTGCTGTCGCATTTGATTTGGATTGTTTGAAGCAACTTGGCCCATTTGTCGTGCGTTCTTTCAGTCCCCTTCATGCGGGTAATATTTTTAATTAACTGATCCACAACTTGTGGACTCCACATATGATAAAGTCCAAATTAGAAATCAAAATACGTTGAAAATAATTCATCCTCCGGCCCTGATAAGTGGGAAGGGACAGAAATAGGTTTCATCTCCACAGCAAGTGGAATCTATCTTTTTTAATTAACTGTTAACGTGATGCAACTGTTGTACCTAAAATTCTCTCCTCATCTTAAATTATACTTAATGTGTCCGTAAGAAGTACAAAAAAACACAAAATCATACAAGTCAATAATTGTTGGGGGGGTCTATCCTAGATTTCTTCGTTGTTTGCCTCAATGATATCCCTGAGCAATCTGTCATTTTGTCTACAACTTCCTTTTAACGGTCAAGATGTGCTTGAATTTGATCATATGATAGGGATATTGAAAGGATCAAACGTTGGAAAGTGATAAAACTTGGAAGCAAGTGTACCTGAATTAGGCTCCATTAACATTAATTTATATGGGAGACGCGTTAGTTTGTTTTTTTTTCGTTAAATAATGTTACACAACTTGAAACTATTAACGACATGGTCAACAAAGGAATATAGTTTAATGAACAAAACCAAACCTTCCTAGTAATATAGTTGAACAACTCCAGTCCTAGACCTCTTCATCCAATTTACCTTCATTGTTCTTTCTGTATGCATTTCAGCCATGCCTCTTTCAGATCAAAAAAATCGTTTCCTTCTGTTTCAGAACTTCGTTTTCTTTCTGTTACTAGTCCCCCATGCAAATACTGTTTCCTTCAATTTTCCCAGTTTCCAATCAAATATTCCAATCATACAATTTGAAGGAGACGCATTCTCATCGAGTGCCGTTCTGCAACTTACTAAGAATCAAGCTGATGACAACCTCACCAGCAGTGTTGGCCGTGCAACATATAATCAAACTGTGCCCATATGGGATGCCAGAACCCGAAGGCTCACTGACTTCACCACTCACTTCTCCTTTATTATGAAAGCAGTTAATACTGATAACTATGGCGACGGCTTATCTTTCTTCCTTGCACCATTTGACTCTAAAATCCCCGACAAGTCAAGTGGTGGGTATCTTGCTTTATTCAGTCCTGAAACCTCGATGACTAATAATTCAAAAAATCAGATTGTTGCGGTTGAGTTTGATAGTCACAAAGATCCATGGGATCCAAGCTCTGACCATGTAGGTATCAACGTTAATTCCATTGTCTCAGTTGCAAACGTCACATGGAGAAGTAGCATTAAGACTGGAGCGCTTGCAAATGCATGGGTAAGTTACAATTCTACTACCAAAAATTTAAGCGTCTTTCTTACTTATGCCAACAAGCCAGTGTATGTTGGGAATTCTAGCCTTTCCTATACTGTTGATTTGCGGGATATTCTGCCGGAGCGGGTCAGGATAGGTTTCTCTGCATCTACAGGTAACTGGGTTGAAATACATAACATTCTTTCTTGGAGTTTTAATTCGACCTTGGACTTGGATAGCAAAGGAAAAACCAATCAAGGTTTGATTGCTGGTTTAACTATTGGTATTGGAGCTATAATTTTTGGTTTGGGAGGGATTTTGTTCATCTATAGGAGAAAGGTGTCACGTAGGAGTAAGGGAGAGGAGACCATTGATGAAGCTATGGAAGATGAATTTGCAAAAGGCACTGGACCAAAGAGGTTCACGTATCGTGAATTATGTCGAGCAACAAACAGCTTCGCTGAGGGAGGAAAGTTGGGTGAAGGAGGATTTGGAGGTGTTTATAAGGGTTTGTTGAGTGATCAAACTACAGAAATAGCAGTTAAAAGAGTCTCAAGAGGATCGAAGCAAGGGAAAAAGGAGTACATATCAGAAGTGAGGATTATCAGTCGTCTGAGACATAGGAATTTAGTTCAACTCATTGGATGGTGCCACGAACAAGGAGAACTCCTACTAGTGTATGAATTCATGCCAAACGGAAGCCTCGATTCTCACCTCTTCGGTGGAAAAGTCATGCTAAGCTGGAATGTCAGGTACAAGATAGCCCTCGGTTTGGCTTCTGCCCTACTTTATCTTCATGAAGAGTGGGAACAGTGCGTTGTGCATAGAGATATCAAATCGAGCAATGTGATGTTGGATTCCAATTTCAACGCCAAATTGGGTGATTTTGGTCTTGCAAGGCTCGTAGATCATGAATTGGGCTCACAAACCACTGTGTTAGCCGGCACCATGGGCTACCTTGCTCCGGAATGTGTCACAACCGGAAAGGCTAGCAAAGAATCCGATGTCTATAGTTTTGGAGTCGTTGCCCTCGAAATCGCTTGCGGAAGAAAGCCGGTTGAACCAAGGCAAGAGCCAAGTAAAGTAAGGCTAGTTGAGTGGGTTTGGGACCTCTATGGAAACGGACAACTTCTTGAAGCTGCAGATAAAAGATTAACTGCAGATCAGTTTGATGAGAGGCAAATGGAATGTTTGATGATTGTTGGCTTATGGTGCTGCCATCCTGATTACACTCTTCGCCCATCAATAAAACAAGTGATAAATGTTCTTAACTTTGAAGCTCCATTGCCAAATCTTCCTTCAAAATTGCCGGTGCCAATGTACTATGCGCCTCCTATTGATATGTGCAAGTTCACTTGTACATCTTCCGGAATCACAGAATCAGAAAATTGTGGAACTCAGCGTTCAGGAAGCAGCATATATTCATCAATGTCATCAGCAGCCTCGGCAAAAGCTTTTCTGAATTATTCTCGAAAAGCTGATGTCTAACAAGCTGCTTGCTATTTCTTCTCCAATTAATCACAGAATTTTTTTTAAAAAAATTAATATGGTTGAATCAGGAATGTAATATTTATTTCTCTTTCTTGTATTATAATAAAATGATAACTTCCGGTAGGTGGATTAATCCCGAGTTGTGCAGTTATCCATGTGATTGTTGGCCTAGCTTGTTGTCAATTATTATGCGAGAGATCATATATGCATGTTAATTGATAATTCATAGCTTCGTAAATATGTTGACATTCTGAAATTCGGAAAGAACTTATAGAATTATTGCAAATCAAGGTGATCATATAAACTCTGGAAATTTTCTTTATTTTCTTGCATTTAAACCATCCACCAACTAATTCCTCTATCCTGGACAAATGGAACATCTTAATAATGCCGCCTTCAATTAGTTTACCATGTCAGCTTTCTTTATTTTTATTTTTTATCCCGATCATAAATGATTATTTTACAAAAATCTAGTCTTCTCATTAAAAACAGCCTATGGCCCATGCAGCTTTCTCATTTATCATTCAATCAATGTATGGAGATATTACAATAATTAATTTTCTTATTGAATATTTGTACTTGCATTGATAATTTGCGATTAACTCAGAAGAAAATATTCGAAAATCTTATAGAATACAGTGCAGAAAAACCTCTCCCAGCTTTCAACAGGCGTTAAACTTCAGTAGACATTATTTATTTTATATATACCCCAAAAACGTTTATAATTATGCTTAATTTCATTTCTTGCATAATATCTAAACAGCGAAAAAGCATTTGAATTGAATATTTACATGTACATCTCTTTCTACATTCATGTTTCGCCAAATAAAATATATGCATTTGAAAGATAGAATTGCTAAGTGATAATATAGATTTAGCTTAATGAACAAGTTTAGTATATTATGCGTTAGTTTGGTGCTTTGGATTTGATAGAAAAGGATAGAATAAGTTAGAATAGAATAAGATTGGATTATATATAATATTTTCTTTTATTTTCTGTAGGATAGAGTTGGACTAGATTGTGCTATAATTTTATTAAAATTATTAAAAATAAAATAATGATTTTAAATATAAATATCAAATATTTAAAAAAATTATAATTTATAATTATCAAATATATTTTTAAATTTTTTATTTAAATAATATAATTGAATTATTGTTTATTAAATAAAATAATATTGAATTATAAAATATATCGTATTTTTATAATATAAACAAATTATTGTTTAATTAATTGATATAAATAAATTATAATTTATTAAATTTAAAAATTTTATTTATAAAAATATTTTTATATTTTAATTATAAATTATAATAAATTAAAAATTTTAAATTTAAATTGAAAAATAGTCATTCTATGAGTAGCCACCAAGGGTTACAAAAATCTGGATCTGGATCGGAATATGGCCGATCCGAATTCGATTTCAGACAAAAAAACTGCAATCTAGATTCGGTAAAGTATTTGAACTTCGCTATTTTTAGATCTTCGAAGTCTGGATATCCGAAGAAAATTCGAATTTTTATACTTAAATCAACACTAAATTCACAGACCCAAATATTATTTCCAACATATCTTCGCCTAATTAACTCTCTACAAACTCAAACCAAAAATTCGATCAAAGCCATGGTGCGAATAAAAAAAGGAAAAAGAAAGAAGTGTTACAGTCTTCTTTTCCTTATCAACCTGTCACACCATATCCATCAAAGCCAAATTATCCAGCTTGAGCCAATCCGATCCAATTAGGAGACAACCCGAACCCCAGTTTGTCGTATCTTTTATCTTCTCATTCGCATCCTTCACCAACTTCTCCAACTATTGAATGTTCTCTGGTTGATAGAAGTCCTAAGTGTGCACCTCGTGTGTGGAGATGGTGTGAAGATCTTCCAGTAAGGGAGCGTATTCGAAGATTTGAGCTGTTATGTTTTTCAGTTTCAGAAAATGAGAAAGAATAGTAAGCTACAGCACTGTAGAAGATAGGCAGCGCTGCGTAGCGCAGACACTTTCTGATTTTGCCGTTGGAGGACGAAGTAGAGCCAACCTGATCCGGTTCGACTCGACTTACAGCAAGTTAATTTTAAATGGATGAAGTTGGGTGAGTCTGTTTATTATATGACTTAATATTTTATCAATTTTAATCTGGATTAATAAGTTTAAATGGATTAATTTTAAAATTTTAAAATAAATTAAATATATTAAATATTATCAAATATAATATAAAAATAATTTTATTTTAGATATTTTAATATTTTTAATAATCAATTAATAATTTAATAAATAAAAATATTATAAAAATTTAAATTTATATAAATTTGTATAGTTTTTTTATATGTAACTTTTACAAATTAAAGAAAAGTTTTGGAAATATCATATAATATTAATTAAATAAAATATATAAAATTAAATAAATTTTAAATATATAAAATTAATATTAAAATTAAAATAATATATTTATTAGTCATTAAATATAATAATCCGTAAGTTATATAACTTATATTTATAAAATAACTTAAATATATTTATCTTTTACATGAATAAAGTAAAACAAATTTTATAATTAAAAGAAAAATTATAAATTTTTTTATATTAACTCTATAAAAAAATAAAATATATATTATATTTTAAATATATAAAATTATTTTTTTATTTTTTTATGAATTAAATGGATCGATTCGTAGATTAGACGATTTGACCTATTTAATCTATGAATTAAACGAATCAAATTTAATTGATCTATAAATTAAATAAATTAAATTTTTTTAAATCTAATCCGTTAAAATAATAAATTAAATAAACCGATTCGCTAATTATTGGTCCATAACAGCTTTAATCTCTAACTAAGACGAAGAGAAAGAGGTGCTGTTGAGTGTAGGAATTAATTTTACGGGAGAAAGACATTTCCCTCCTTATTATAAAAGGGTATAATATATAATTTTTAAATAATTGAGTTTTCAATAAAAAATTTATTATTAGATAAAAACCAAAATTTCTCGTCGTTATGTAGCAATTAAAGGACCAAGAGAAACCCTTCTCGCAAAAGATATATAACCCCTCTAAGACCACTCGTACAGCCCTCTCCCTCATTCGCTCACAACCACCGAACCTATTCTCTAATTAAATTAAGTCCCGAGCATGTGCCCTGAGCCAAATACTGTATAAAATCCTAATAAAAAGAAAACATAAATAATGTTGCTGTAAAGAAGAAGAGAAATAAATTTACAGATTAGGAGTTTGGTGGCTCAAAATCTCGTAGTTTTGTGGAAATCTTTCATGAAAGGAGAAGACAAGGCTGATGTAGAGAGAACAGTAGGACATGTACAACTAGAATGTAAAGGACGTAAAAAGAGGAAAGATGTTATATTTATGAGGAGAAACTTTTCATCTTCACCGTTGACTAAAGACTTTTTTAGATTAAACCATGTTATTTTTTGCATTAAAAGGGAACATTGATAGACGTGGAACATTAGATGATAAACCGATCAAATGCATGCTCGCTTTAATATTAATGATACCATCATTAAATGAAAAGAAAATATTAAATGATGAAGTGGTACTATCTTTTGGGTAAATTATACGAGATGTTTTTCTCAATCCTGAAAAACATTGTTATCAAAATCGCGTTTTTAACCAGTAAAAACTACGTTTTTAACGTTTTTTTATAAGAAAACGTTTTCGATTTTAGTTAAAATCGAAAACAATAAAACAGTAAAAATATTTGATCGTTTTTAACTATTTTTGATCGTTTTTAATCGATTTTAACCGATTTTATTAATTTATAAAAATAATTTAAATATTTTATTATTTATATATTATTAAAAATTCCGTTTTTATGTTCCATTTTTACGTTTCGATTTTACGTTTCGATTTTTTAAATAGAAAACGATTTTAATTAAAATCGCGTTTTTGATAACCTTGCTGAAAAACATCTTGATCAGTTAAGATAAAATGAACACTTCTAATTAGGTCATATCATCGGTTATCAGATTTAAATAAAAACTTGAAAAGCTTTTTATCTAAAATGGGAGGGATTAAATGTTTTGGAAAAAAAGAGATAGTGTCGTAAAAAGTCAGATCTTGATAACCTTAGGTTACTTCTAATATCCAGCCAAAGGGTTAAAGTCGTGTGACCAACAAGGGTGCTTTGAAGTAAGTGTAACCCTGATCAAATTAATAAAATCTTGCATAAATTTGTATGCACTGCATCAGGCCCTAATTAAATGCAAGTAGCAAAGTTTTGTGTTCACAACCGTGTGTGCCCTGAGTCGATTCCTCGATCCAACACAAACAAAAATGGAATGATATAAAAGTGAACACGAACCTTAGATGAAGTCACTTTCTCACTTTTTCAAGTCTATCTATCTCATCATGTGCCAAGTTTTGATGGACATATATGATAGACAATTTATGAACTTGTTGACTAACAACAACCGCATATTCAATATGAAGGTAGCTTTCACACACAATTATCTGACAGACGATCAAATTATTCTTATTTTATGAAATAAAGCATTCCCATTATTGAAAAAGTGGGATGAGATATAAAAGGCAAATTTTAGAGTACATAAAGGTATGACGAAAAAAATACAAAAAAAAGAAGAAAATTTTTTCTTCTTCTAAAGAACTTACCCATACACTTATTGATTTAGGCATCCAAATTTTCTATCGAAAATACCTAACTTTACTTAGGTTTTCTTTTTTCATACAAATTTACAGGAACTAAAGGTCAAATTCTCTAATCTAATGGTTGGAGGCACGGAATCACCTAAGAAATACACGTGCATAAAAAGAAAGGCTTGGTTATTTTATACACCAATATAAATATATAATTTAAAAATGATAATTAACAATGTGCCTTTTTTGCAAGTTAATAAAAATATTTTTTAACAGTATGCAACAATTGATTTTTCTACTTATTCTTATTTAAAGTTATTTTTATTTATATGTTCATATTCAATTATATAATAATCATAATTCATACAAAATAAAAAATACTGTCAATAGCATTTCGTTCATCGACTCTCAATTGTCATAATACAAGTTTTCCTACTTATTCTTATGTTATATAAAAGTACAGAAAAATTTTTTATTGATTTTTCACTCGTTGCATATTCTAGATGCTTTCATATACTAAATATCATTCATTGAATCACCAAAGAAA
>JAVXUL010000020.1:7469692-7483787 GCA_035590515.1 Trichilia minutiflora
GTCAATCTGTATTAATCAATGTAGCCTGTCATGTCTTTGGAGATATGTAATCACACTATATAAAGATACTGAATCATATAGGCGTATGTTGAATATGTGAATTCCATATGTCCTTACAATTACTTAAAATTTATTGTTATTATATCTTATTCTATCAATTATATATTCACTATATATATTAATAGAGGCTTAGAAATATGGGATCAATCTTATCTCCTGCCGATCATAATTCAAAGATTTCGGGCTGTGACATCAGCCTTCATGTCTCCGGCGCGCGGGGAAGATTTATTTTTTTATAAATTTCTTCTAAGTTTGACTCTGTAAGATTCTAGAGTTCGTTTGGAAGTTTTGGGTCGGTCATTGCAGAGAATCATTGAAGTAGACAACAGAATGCATGACCAAAGACGAGAGACAGATCGTGAAAACATAAGAAAAGTAAAATCGATTTTAAGGCCATGTTTGGCTCTGAGTTTGCGGAAAAGGTTCTAGTAGACATATTATAATTCTTTTCTTTATAGAAAATCATCGCCATTTTTATTAATTTTTTATCACTTGGGTGTACAAACGCATTACAATATGAAAGTCTACAAACACGTCAACCAAATAAATTTTTAATTTTCTCTGTTTTTCTCTCTTCAGCTGAAACGCAATGAGAAAAAGATTGGGTCCTTTAAGCTCTTCTAAAATTTTGCATTGTTTGAATTTATTAATTATAGGATTATAAAAATATAATTAATTATAGATTAATTTTATTTTGTAAAATTGTGTTATTTTGATTATATTAAAATAATACGTGGATTTTTAAATTAGAACATATACATGAGACATGCGTGTTTTGTAGATATATGCATGATATGAAAAAGAAATCTACAATTGATTACTTATCAAAAGAAACGGTAATGAAAAATTAATAATTTTGAATCAACCTTCATCAAAATTTTTAATAATTGATATTAATGAAGATGACACTGAAATTTTGGAGTATGATCCAAAACTTCGTCAACAAATATGAGATTATATATAACATTATTTGATGACCACAGCAACAAAATTTGATGACCATACAATAAGGCCTATCCATATCAAACAAGATTTTTAAAATATCTAAATACAAATTAATAAATTATCCTCTTATTTATTACTAGTATTTTTTATATGGAATATCGATGCTTTCTTAATTTCTAATTTAAGTTAAACATTACATTATATTCAAAATTTTAAATATCTATGTTACTATTGACCCCTTGCTCACAAGGGCATGGATTAATGCTAAATATTTCAAAATCTGAGTGATTAGATGATAATTTGCTTCACGAACAAATATGAACTGGGAGCAAGGAGAGAGGCCAATGGTTGAACTACAAGAACGACAACAACATTTCATTCATCAATGATTCATTAATATGTATGGATTATTTGTTAGCAAAATTATATACCAACCAATATTGATCTTATTGCCACGTTTCATAGCGTGATCGTAATATTTAGTGTCATGTGATCTCCTTTTGTCTGTTCTGTTTGTTCTGTTCGTGCGTGAGTCATACACCTATTGTCGTTTTCGAAGCAGGATTAGGTGCTTAATTGCTCTTAGCTATTAGAATCTAGATATATATATATAGTGGACGACAATTATAGCCACTTTCACTTTTTGGAACATAGGTTGTTCAACTCACGGCCTGTGGGTTTTTGTTGCGCCTTTAGCCGTTGTTGTTATTGGTGATGATGATATAGATTAACCCGAGATGAAGTCATAAAAGTTAAAATAATTCTTCATTGGAAACTGAAAACTATCATCATTATTATATCACAATTGCCAAGTGGAAGAATTTAGAGGATCATATGCTAATTTTCATAGAAAAGTTCTCTCTCGTGAGTCTTCAAATAAAGTGATTATTGAAAAGGGTTTTATCACTTTCTTTTCAGTTTTAAATATTATTTACATGGTATTTGTTTAATAATTATTATTTGTTTAATTTTAAATTTCGTTAACCCTTTAATAGAATTATAATTATATATATATTCTCAGCAATATATCATTAATAATTTTTAAAATTAATACTTTTATCATTTAAATAATAAATTTTGAGAAAATAATATACGTCATTTACCATTTAGTCAATTAATTATCGCTAGTTTCCTTTTTCGTTAGAAGTTTCCATTCTCTTAAATTTTCTAGGAGCTATAAATGATAAAGTATTGAAAATAGATATATAATTAACTATAATTTTGTTAAGGGGTTAAAAAAATTTGAAACTTCAAGAAAGGTTAGTGTAATAATTGAATAGATGCCATCTATGTGATAATATTTGAAAATTTTAGGAGAGAAAAGTGATAAATCTCCTATTACAATTCTACATTTTTAAAATTGGGCAAATTATACTTCAACCTCAAAAATTTAAGAAAAGTGTAATATAGACCCAAACATAAATTAAGTAATATTTAAACTCTAAAAATATTATTTGACTGTTGAAAGGTCTATTATACTCTTAAATCTTAATTGCGCTGAAAAATATTTTTATATTTTTTTAGGATTTATAAAAATAATAATACATAGTAAAAAATTTTGAGAAAATAACAAAATTATTCCAATAATATCTTCATTATATTTAATTGGTAATGGACTATCACAAAAGTATAAAATAACATTAATAACCTTTTAATAAAAAATATTCAAAATAAAGCAAAATAAAAAAATATACCTTAAATAGAATAAGTTTAATTAGGTTAAAATTTTAATATATGTGCACATTCTCATAATTTAATAGAGTGATATTATCGAAAATTTAGTATATATATAATAATGATACCAATTATTTAAAAAAAATAAAGACTAATAAACTTAATATAATTATATTTTTAAAATTTTATTATTATTACTGACAATAATAAGTATCACTTCAAGTTTTTATAAAAAGAAAATAAACTGTGCTTTTGAGATTTATGGATATAATAAATTTTTTAGCAGTTAAATAATATATTTAAGAGTTTACAAGTCACTTGATTTGAATATGTGGTCTTAAACTTTGAGATTCAAATGTTCTTTGCCCTTTAAAATTTTAAAATACGGTTTATGTTAATTTATTGTGAATTTATATTTTAATAAAAATATTATTATACTTAACATTGGAGCTGGTTAAAAAATATTTGTGAATATTTGAAAAATACTATCATACATAAAAGTTATGCTTTTATTTGTGTGTGCACGCATTCGTGTGTGTATATAGAGAGAGAGAAAAAAAAGAGAGAAAGAAAAATCACTACTGGTTTAGATTAAATTAAAAGTTTAATATCGTGGAGTGGAAATTAATTGTTTTAATATTCCTAGCTAGTATAAATAAATATATTCATATGTTTCATGGCATTTGAAAAGTAGATAGCACAAATTCTCCAGAATGTTCACAACATGGAAGATTATGACTTATAATTTATTTTGAGAAAAAAATTATGGCTGAAGCGAAAACAAGAATGAAATCTTAGGACCAATTAGATGAATTAATTTTGATGTTTGTTGAGTTGTAATTGTTATAATAATCATTTTAACTACCAAAATTTGACATTTGACCCTAAGATGGCTGTAGTAAGTTCAACCATTTTAACGAACATGTTGACAATATTATTAATGATTCTCCATATTATCATAATTTAACCAACAAATGTTGACATATTTAACAGTTCAAATGAAGGTGCTATCCCATTTTCTTGAACCAAATACATTAAGCTTGAAAAATATTGAAGACGAACCTAAACCATATGCCATTAAACTATATTGTATGAAGTTTCCGCAATGAGAAAAGAGTATAAGTTGTTGAATATTGAAAATGTTGGCATATGAAGCCCAATTATACGTGTTCTTTTTGCTAGCTAGCCAGCTGCAGGTTCTAGTCCACTACAAAGAATTACGTAGATTTATGATTAATTTATATGTTAGGTTAAATTAAGCATAGAAAAGTGGTTCAGGTAATTGTGAGAAATTTATGTTCACGGGTGACCCTGTTCTGGCTAGAATTATTTGTTTTGCATGGCATAATTGGAAATTCACATGCATGGAGATCAGACTCTGAAGTTGGTAGATCTCTTTTACTTTTCGATTCTGTCAAACGGCGGGCTCTCTGGATGTGTTTCAAAGGTTTGGTAACATCTTGGAAGTCTAAACATTAGTCGAGTCTTGGTCAAGTTCCGACCAGAATACCAAACCGAAATAGCCAATTTGTACACCATTTCAATTTTCAAATTGTTTTGTAAGAATACCTCGCTCTTAAAACGTTTATTGTACATCATTCCTATATATTTGTTTTCTTATTATAAGAAAATATTAATCAGTTAAATTAATTTCTTTTAAAGAATAGGATGAGAAGTTAAACTTTTAAGGTAGTAATTAATTAATTAAGTTAAGCTCTCTTTTCGTGGGACAACACAATTAATTTATAAATTATTATTCGTCAATTGCTCTGTTACTGGTTTCTAGTAGTTTAGCCCTTTTTTGGTTCGCTCTCGTTCATTTCTAAGTTAAAAATATATTTGAACTTTACCCTTTAAACACCAAATTTTGATTCCTTTTCAAAATATATGATTTAAAGTTGCTATTAAATATTTGGAATTTTAAATTTAAATATTTATATAATTAGATTGGGTAGGCTAGGCAAGGCAATTTATTAAAAACTATTGTGTGAAGATGTGGTAGTTAAGCATATAATAAAACATTATCTTATGGTTATGATAATTGATGTTCAATCATAAATATCAAATGTGATAATATATATTTTGCAATTTAGTTTATGACCTAAATAAGTGTTTATATAATAATAGTAGATCATGTATGTAGTAAGAACGTTATCCGTAGATATTAGAAATGGAGAAAAAAATAAAAGAAATAATGAGTGAAAAAAACATTTCTATGTGACCATTAAAGAAAATATTGAGAAAATAGTGTACTTATAATTATCTTTACACTGTTAAATTTAATTGACATTTAACATGTGATAACATCAGGTTAGGGGGCACTAATAATGATATTTGGATAAATAGGTCGAACTAATCAATAACACTCATCATCTTTTCAAAGTTTATCAATATATTTGACCAAATTGTATGTCTTCCCCAAAAAAGTTTGGCAGCCACGGTTCTTTTTTTCTCTCTTTAATTTGTTCTGGTTGGTTAATAACCATTAGCCAACCATCAATTAAGACTAAAATTTGATTTGAATTAATTTTTCTTAATCTATTATGTCACCCGGAATGAAAATTCTCCAACATTATTTCAAAGTATAAAAAAAAAAAAAATTGCGCTTGCCTTCGACTTCACGTGATACGTCTTTCCCATAACAAAATTACCCAATGACTTGATCCAAAAGACTCTGTTATCTCCTCTCTTTCTCTGTCTTTCTCAACGTGAAGCCGCAAAACCAGGAAAAAGAAATACTTCCTTTGACATATTCTTCAATGAAGAATACATATTACAGAAAGTCAAATTTTAAAACCATTCAAACTAAAGGGAGAGCAGTTCTTTGAATCCTGAGTTATATAAATGCCCTTCATTACCCATTACATTTTGTATGTTTTAGAAGCTATTAAGACACCTAGCTAGTGCAATTTAGTAACGATTTTAGAATAGGGGAAAAAAAATAGCCAAACTAGACAACCTCTTCTCTTTTGCTTTCAAAATAAGGCTTTGGCATTTACGGCAGGGTATGTTCAAGCTTTCATGGCTCTCTCGAAATATTATTTAAGTTCACATTATATTTTTCCTTTTGTATCTAAGTTCTTTAGTTTCTTGCTTCTATTTATGGACTGTTTGGGTTCTATTTTGTTTATAGAGTGCTAATTATCGTCGAGAATGGAGAAGGTAAAGTGGAAAGGTAAATGGGCAGTTGCTGGATTGTCAGCTTTGTTTATTGTGCTGCTGTTGCTGGATGGTGTTAGCTCTGAGAAGACCTCACTCAGGTTCTTCCTCCTCTCTTTTCCTCATCTTTGTCCATCATTATAAGTTCTTCTGGTATCTGCTCTTGTGGGTGCATGTGAGAGAGAAACAATTAACAGGCAGACGTTTATTCTTCCTCATCTTTCTCCATCATAATAAGTTCTTCTGGTATCTGTTCTTGTGGGTGCATGTGAGAGAGAGAAACAATTAACAGGCAGACGTTTATATAAACATCTATTTGGGTTTATATGTTGAGTTAAACAATTAACCGACTGTTTTTCTCTTGTGTTTTTCCCCACATAAAGACAAATTTTATTATCTCGTCTTCTTGTTTCCCACCAGAAGGTAACTTACACGGATGTGCGAAACATAAAAATTCGTTGTTATCGTTTATTTTCAACCATAGAAATGTCATGAGATTACCCACCACACCTCTCAGGCATAGGCCCTCATAATTCAGCTATATCTTTGAATCATGATAATCAACATATGGGTCTTAGGTTTAATTGTGAAACCTTTGAATTCTGGGTAGAAAATGAATTGTTGAACTTGAAAGTTGAAACTATACCCATTACACAATTCCGAGAAACTTGTAGATGATCAAAGTCCTTGCCGGCCACTTCCAAAGATTTAATATTCATCATTACTATATTGATTTCTAACCCCAGTAGTTATTCTATCCTTCACCTTTGATTTCTAACCTTACCACATAAGCGACGGCTTTTTAATTTACTACATTATCTGTTATTGTCTCTTTCCTTGCTTAATGGAAGAGCTTTCGGTTACCAATATTCTCCATTTTTTAAAGTTTTAAATAAAACCTCAACGAAAGGCGAATTGAAAGATAAAAGAAAAACAATATTACAAAGAGAGGGGACACATGGATGCCAACATTCTCCATAATTAAATTACTACATTAAATTATTCCAATTAGATGGTGTTTATTTATTGCAGAAAACTTTTAAGGAGCAAAGACCGAGAATTGAAAGCTACGGTTGGGGTCCAACTGAATGATAAACAGCGTCGACAGGTAAATTAAATCATCTGACTCATGAATATCTTTACTAATCAATTACTTATTAAATAATTGATTGATCAAAGAACGGAAACAATTTTAAATTAAATTGTCTTTCAGGTGATTCTGACTAATGGCCTTGTCCAAGTCACTTTGTCGAACCCCGAAGGCGAAGTCATAGGCGTTAAATACCACGGAATCGATAATGTATTAGAAACAGAGAATGAAGAAGATAACAGAGGGTATTGGGACATAGTTTGGTACGAGCCTGGAAAACCTGGAATCTACGACAAGTAAATAAATTTCTCCCTTGAAATTTACTTAAGAAATTTTCGCTTCTCGTAAATGAAATTATTTTCAACACAGTAACTCGTACGTACCTGCAGATTGATTGGAACACATTTTAAGGTGATTATGCAAGATGAAAACCAAGTAGAGGTTTCATTCACAAGAACTTGGAACATTTCCCATCTTAAGTCTCAAGTGCCCTTAAATGTAGACAAAAGGTGCAGTGTAAGTCTTATATTATTCCACAGTTTGAGAACACTGCATATAAAATTGCAGTAAAACAAGAATTGTAAGCCTGACGTACATGTATGAGGTCAACTTTTCAGGTACATAATGAGGCGTGGTTCCTCGGGCTTTTACTTTTATTCCATCATGGAACGAAAAGAAGGATGGCCTGATGTGGACATGGATCAAATTAGAGCTGTTTTCAAACTTCGAAAAGACAAGTAATTAAACAATAATTAATAAACTCCACGTATAACTGGAGAGGAGACAATTGTAATGTTGAAAATTTTGGATATTGTGATTAGGTTTCATTTCATGGCCGTATCAGACGACAGGCAAAGAATAATGCCAATGCCTGAAGATCGTATTACCGGTCTGCCTCTTGCCTATCCTGAAGCAGTTCTCTTAACCAATCCAACCAACCCAGCACTCAGAGGAGAGGTACATCTTTTTCTTGTTCCTTGTTCAAGTTGCCATTTTGAAGTTTTTTATTAATGAATTTCTCGCATGAGTTAGTGGTAAATAAGCTTTCCGCCCAAGTTATTCTCAACTTTTAGGAATCTAATTTGGACCCAGAAAGCATTAATAAGCCTATATGAAACTTCATGTGAAAACGACATGAGAAAATACTAATTTAAGGATATATGTAATATATTTAATTTTTTTGACTTATCATCAATATGAAACCGGAAAGGACCTATTTTATTTATATTATGTCTATCTTGACCCAAATTAATAATCAACGATTACAAAATGGGTTAATTATTTGTTTTATGTAAACAAATTCTTACACAAAATAATTTTCGGTAGTTCAATTGACTTGTTTATAATAATTTTAAAGTCATTTTTTAGTACCTACTCATATTCGAGTTTGAAATATATGCCTAAAATGAGATGAAAATTTGGGTCCAAAAACTTTAAAAAAAAAATCTTATATAAATTTATTGATAAATATTAATGTATTTTGTTATATTATTATTATTATAGATCTTATTGTTACTTTTTAGATATCTTAATTTGTTGGTTTAATAATTATTTTTATTTGATTTTTCAATCGAATTTAAATTTAAAGATGGGTTAGGTGAAAATAATTTTAAAAAAATTTAAAAATAGGAAATATCTGATAATAAATTAGTAATGTTAAAATAATAGCAGCTAAAATTTTAATTTGCATAATAAATTTTCTTTTGTGAGGAAAATTATTCAATGTGGAGATGGAATGATCCCTCCATCTATTATTATTAAAATCATAATTTTAAAAAGTAAAATCAAAATCGATTAAAATTATAAATTTAATAAAAAAATAATTTTGATTTTAATTAAAATCAGAAATAATAAAAAAATAAAAAATTTAATCGATTTTAATTGATTTTATTAATTTATAAAAATATTTTAAATATTTTATTATTTATATATTATTAAAAAATTTATTTTTATATTTTAATTTTTTAAATAAAAATTAATTTTAATTAAAATCGGGATTTAACCTTACCCTCGTCTATTCCATTTCATCTGGAAAGTGATTCTTAGGAATTGGAGCATGAATTCTTTTGTATCTCTGTCAGTTTAGGCTTCAAATTCCGAGGTCCCGTGACACATTTTTGTTGTCCAGGTGGACGACAAGTATCAGTACTCATGCGAGGACAAAGACAACAAGGTACACGGATGGATTTCAACTGATCCAGCAGTCGGCTTCTGGTTGATCACAGCCAGTGACGAGTTCCGAAATGGTGGTCCCACAAAACAAGAGCTGACGTCTCATGTCGGACCCGTTGTGCTCTCTGTAAGTCCAACCACATACAACAATTTCTCCAATTATAATAAGAATAAATCTAGCACAATGTACATAACCACATTTCATTTAACCCCACAAAAGACAGGTGTGGTCCAACTGGATATACTGCAAATTCAATGATCGTTTTCCGTTAGTTATGTGATCTAAAATTTTGATATACACTATAAAAGAAAATAATAATGGAAAAAATAAAATTTTTACCCTATAATACACAGTTTCTAATGTATAATTATTTTCTAAAATCTGGTTGTTCATGATGCGTGAAGATGTTCACTAGTACCCATTATGCTGGGAAGGAAATCAATACAGAATATAGAAATGGAGAGCCATGGAAAAAAGTTTTTGGTCCCGTTCTTGTTTATCTGAACTCAGCAAAGACAGAAGAAAAACCAAGTTTACTATGGGAAGATGCTAAACAGCAGGTAGTTGAATTTTATATTATTTCATTTCTTACCACAACTTAGTTTCATTAACTGACACTTGATGATTGTTATATTTAGATGTTGATAGAATCTGCAAAGTGGCCATATAATTTCCCTCAGTCAAAAGATTTTCCAAAATCCCATGAAAGGGGAAGAATCTCTGGTCAATTACAAGTCCTTGACAGGTATATATTCATTTTTTATTTATGTTTTCTTTCATTTTTTTAGTTAGCCAGTGCCTATATTTTTGTCTCAATATAATAATAATAATTATTATTTAATTACGAATATCAGTGAGAGATTAATGTGGGCAGACTCTGCTTATATTGGATTGGCAGCACCTGGAGATTTAGGATCATGGCAAAGAGAAACCAAGGTTGATCACGTTACTCATTTATCAAATATATATATATATATATATATATATTGCTTATAATATGTTAATTGAGGAACTGACTAACTGTGATTATTCATTTTTAATTCAGGGTTATCAATTTTGGACAAAAGCAAACAAGAAAGGGTATTTCTTCATAGATAATGTTCGACAAGGAGATTATAATTTATATGCATGGGTCCCTGGTATTGTTGGGGATTATAAACTTGATAAGAACATCACCATCGGACTAGGTATTTTCAATGCTCTAAATGTTAAATTGGTCTAGTTATGATGTAAAGACTAAAGAACACTCCTAATGGGCCTAACAATAGACTGGCCCATGTAGATTTGGATACCCACAGCTTCTTTGGATTTTGGTCTTATCTGATTCATTGCTTCTTTGATTGTTGATTACACAGGATCCAAGATCAAACTGGGAGTTCTTGTCTACGAGCCTCCCAGAAATGGTCCGACTTTGTGGGAAATTGGCTTCCCTGATCGCTCAGCAGCTGAATTCTTCGTGCCAGACCCGTATCCAACACTCACCAACCAATTATACACTAAACACCCAGAAAAGTTAGTGCACTGCTACATACTAAAAACTGGCCTATTACATTATTATATTTAAATAATCTCGTAGTAAATTGCTGAAATCTGAATAAAACTTCTCATGAGTTAACAGGTTTAGACAATATGGATTATGGGAACGATATGCAGACATGTACCGCAATGACGATCTCCAATACATCGTTGGCGTTAGTGATTATGCTCAAGACTGGTTCTTTGCTCAGGTTACCAGGTATTTAATTCAGTTATTTTGTCTATTAAATCCTGGAGAACAGGAATTATTTATCTGGGTCTGATTCTAATGCTGCGTACATTACAGGAATATAGGCAATAGAACATACCAGGGAACCACATGGCAGATTAAATTTCAACTCAATAATATGAACCTTGAAGGCAATTACACTCTTCAATTGGCATTGGCATCAGCTACAGACTCTGAGTTACAGGTATATATAAATTAACTCATAGATCTTCCTCTTAACATGCATTAAAGCTAATTAACAATGCTGATGATGGAAACTTTTTCTTGGTTATATATTAAAGGTTCGGTTCAACAAGTTAGATGTGGATCCCCCTCATTTTTCGACAGGGAGAATAGGGAAAGACAACGCCATAGCCAGACATGGAATCCATGGATTGTACAGGTTCTACAGCATTGTTGTACCAAGCTTTCTACTTAACAGAGGAAATAATACAATTTATCTAACTCAGTCAAGAAGCATAAGCCCTTTCCAAGGTGTAATGTATGACTATATTCGCCTGGAAGGATCCCCTGCAAATGTATGACTGATTTAGCCTGGAAGCGACCCCTCCAAATTGATCAAGTATAGGATGCTGCATTTGTTTAATTTTTTCTTCTTTTATCTATTTTGTGTAGTATAGATATAAAATATTAGATATACCATGGTTCTGTGCATTACTTTTGTTCTTTGCCCATGTCATTGAAGATACAGCAGTAATAATACAAAGTGCTCAATATTGTCAAATGATGTACCAATATTGCTCAATTCGGCCATAGTTGTTCAATATAATTTAATCTTCATTTGAATATAACTCAAAATGTCATAGGTATCAATTTTAGCATCTGAACTACATGATTTGTCCTGCAGGTCTAAATCTAGCTCCTTAATTTAATAATTTTCTTCTTCTTTGTTTTTGAAAATGAAAAATAGGTTCTGATAAACTCTTTATCATGATCAATGAGTTACCATTTCTTTTGTTCTAACAATGGCTTGAATGTTGGGGGATGATCAATTTGCCTTCCAAAAATCCTCCATATAATTCATCACTATTTTTTAATTAATACTTGTATAATAACTTCAATGAAACAATAAAAAAGAAGTAACACTATTCTTTATATTTTTTAAGGACATTTTAATTAATTTTCTATCTTTTCAATTGCTTCAAGCTTGCTAAGTAGAGCATAGAGGTATAAAAGAACTTTACACCATAACCAAACGATAAGCCTATCTATATCTTATTTAAAGCTTTCTTTAAATATTTATATTTTAATATAAAAAATAATTATAAGTAATTTATTTTTAGCCTATTTTAACTTTGATAAAGTAATATTATTTTTGACACCCATTTAAATCATAAATTTTTTCCTTTAATATCAAAGGTAATTTATAATTAAATTTTTTTCAATAATTGCTTATGAAAAAAAAAAAACAATATTTGAGAAGATTTAAATCGCAAAGTTTTTTTTTTTTAATATTCATCTTTAAAAAATTGACATAAAACCTATTTTTTCCCTTTTGAATTCTTTTAATGGATATATTTTTTTTAATATTTCAAATACTATATAAATTAATAAACACTTTTTATTTAATAAGTGAAAATAATATGTATAATTCTAAAATTTGATTAAATATACATTTTAATACTAAAAATTTTAAAAAACCAATACATACTTTAATTCTAGACTTTTTCTTTTCTTTTTTTATAATTTATTATTATCAAAAGTTATAGTTTAATGGTTTAATAGTTATTTATTTTTATTTTCTAACTGTATTGGAGCTTAGGATAGGGTGTGGTGGGAATTAATAAAAAATAATTTATTTATTTTTATAATTTAATTACTGTAATAAACGCTTAATAATAATTATTTTAAAAGTTAATTGCATTATACTTTTATTTATAATTTATTAATTAAACTAATAGTAACATTTTTATGAATAATTTTTATACTAATAAAATTAAAATGTATATTTGACCATATATATATATAATAAGAAAGCACAAATTGTTTAGAGTTACACAGATTACTTATTTTATAAAAATTATTTTAAGAATTACTTTAAATTTGCTTAATCTATTATTACATAAATAATATATTTCAAATACCAATTAGAATATTTTTCAGGTCATTATGATTTATATTAAATTTTATAAAGAAATGGGACCTATACAATATTATCTAAATCCTAATTTCAATATGTTTTAATTTACTTAGACTTAAAAAAAAAATTTATAGACTGCTTGAATAATTTCGTTTCATAAAAATTAATTGAGTAAACTATTGAATATGGATTATCAAAATTCGCATATTTTTGTACTAAAATTTTACAAACTTTTTATAGTCCAAATATTAAAAAATATTTATTATATATTTTATTACGCCCCAGTCCTAAAAATCGATCATGTAGCAATTATCACCAATCTAAAAAATATATCCTATTAATTAGAATATACTTTAAAAACTCACAAAATTTTTAAAACCTATTTTCAATTTAAAAAGCCACCTTTCAAGATAAATTTAAATTCAACAATAAATCTCAAATTAATATAACATAATATAATCAATCGGTCTCCAATCACTAAACCAAAATATAAATCAAATATAATCATCTCAATACACACTCAGTCGGATAAAATAAAATACATAAATTATTTAATAAAATTTTAAATTATTCATTACAAGTTTTTCTTAGTAGACCAAATATACATACATATAAATTGAGTATTTGTAATTAGTAATAAAGTCTAGTCTACCCAACTATATTTGTACCATAAATATTTTATCGTGAAATGTAGAAAAAAGGGAGATTATTGAATAATACTCAATAAATAGATAAATAGTTTATCGATACCTTTCAATCACACAAAAAGGTTTCCCAAGGGCTTTTTATAATTCGAATAATCAGTAACTACTATGACATCAGTTAGAATATCAAATTCTCCTGGTTTATAAGATTCTATCAATAACTAGTAAATGTAAAACATATACCATCCTAATCTTTAAGGACGAGTAGTGGTATCGGGACAAGAATATCTGAGCAAAGAGTAGTATTTGGTAGGCTTTAGGATGGTTGTAGGGATAGGATTGAATTCACTTATTTGGGTCTATTGCTAAAAATAAAATCATGAGGCTGCAAAGATAATGCTAAAGCGGATAATATTGTTGATAAGTGTTGGATTAGATGTTATAATATAGTATCAAAGTCAACTCTCCTCCAGTACGATGATGAACTCAAGGACAAATCTGACAA
>JAVXUL010000020.1:7483887-7501961 GCA_035590515.1 Trichilia minutiflora
TCAATCATCATCTAAATATAAAGATTAAAAAAAATTAAATTAATTTTTTTTTTAATTAGGTGGGTTAAACGAGCCGGTTCGCGAGTTAAACGAGCTGACCCACTTAACCCGCGAGTTAAACGGACCGAGCCAAAAAAATCCGTAAATTAAACGGATCAATTTTTTTTTATCCTAACCCACCTAAATACCGAACCGAGCCGGCTCGAAAACTGTTGATCCGTTTGACAGATCTATCCAAAGACTGCGAGGGACAATGCGCAAGAATTGAATCTATTACCACGTTTCATCATTTAATTGTAACATTTGGTGTCATGTGTTCTCTTTTTGTCTATCCTTGTTTGTGCTGTTTTGTGCGTGAGGCATATGTATATTGTCGTTTTCGAAGAAGGATTAGGTGCTTAATTGCTTGTAGCCTTTAAAATCTATATTCAGTTCATGACAATTATAGCTACTTCCACCTTTTGAGCATAGGTTGTTCAACTCACCGCCTGTGGCTGTGGGCTTTGTTGTTCCTTTCGCTGTTTGATGTTGATGTTATTGGTGATGATGATTGATTAATTGAAGAAGAAGTCATAAAGCTTATTGAATAATTCTGTATTGGAAGTGAAGTGGAAGAATTTAGAGGGAAAAAAGTGTCAGAATATACAATGCAAACATGCTCTAACTTTCATTAAAAGTCACTCGTGAATCTCAAAGTGAGTGATTATCACAAAAATCTAGCAACTGGATATATATACATATAGTTTAATAATTAATTATTCTTCACATACAGAGCTGGTTAAAAATATGTTTATACAATGAAAACTTGAAAAATACTGTCAAAAATAAAAAAGTCACTTTTGTTTTTTTGTTATCATATAGTTGTCAAGGCAGGAAAAAAGATTAAGAGAAATCAATACTGATTCAAATTAAGTTAACAATTGACATCGCTGAATGTGATTTAATGGTTTAGTGTTTCTACCTATTGTATATAAATATATTCATATATTTCATGGCATTCCAAAAGTAGCATTTGCGCCAATGGATAGTGTTGAATATTTTCATCTGATAAATTAAATTCATTATATCATAACAAGTTATTCAATTAAATAATTGAAGTAAAGTGTTAAGAAATATACCTAAAATCCACATCAAATTCTTAAATTTACAATAACATAGTCATTGAAACTTCCAACGAAAGAATAAATAGTTAGGCAACATTCTTCATTGATGATATAATATCAAAAAAGTGTTATTTTATATTTAGTTTTGGGGACCATAACCCTAGTTACTTATTTTATCTGCTCATCATAAAATAGAACTAAGGCACGATTTCTATATATTTTATCGGTCTATACTTTAATTAGATGCATTAAACTTATATTACTTAAACTTTATTAAAATAATTAATTTTAGGCTTAGCCTATGATAGTCTTTAATACAATTATTAACATATAAACCAATATATTTAATTAAGATCTAACAATCTTCCATTTGAGATACATGTGTCATTTTATAATTATATATTAAAATAATTTTATGAGCTCAAAAATTTGTTATCATTACCGATGCATTCCTAAACAATCTTATCTATCAACCATACAAACATAGGATTAAAGCAGTTTTCTCACATTTAATCTAACTAAACTCATCAATAGTCATGTATATAACTGAATGACATGATTAAGTATGGATACATACCTTGAAAATTATATGCAATATGATCTAAACATATCTATTTCTAACTAGTTTATTTTATGAGATCAAATTATATACAAAGCATAAACCAAAATTCTTTATCACTATAATCTTAAACTTTAACATATCTATAACTAAAAGCATCTAAAATACAACCTCTCACGAAAATCTCATATCCTCGCTAGATATAATACCCATGCAAGTAATATACTCATCAAAGATCTTAGGATAATAATCTTTTAATATGTAAATTTATAATCATGGAGTTTGTCCTAATATACTTAATAGACACCTGATCCCTTTGAATCTTCTTTCTAATAGGTAAGAACTTGAAGTCTACATCTTTTGATTTTGTTAAACTCCTATTATTAGAATCCAATAATATTATTTTATTATCACATAATATTTTTAATAGTCTTTCAAAATTATCTATAATTTTCAACTTAGTGACAATATTACGTAATCGAATTTCGTTATTAGTTGACCCAAAATATGCTATGAACTCTACTGTTATAATGGAAGAAACTATGAGTGTCTGCTGAGTATTTTTTCAAAAAATCGATCTTCCAACTAACAAGTAGATATAGACTGATATAGATATTTTGTTGTATTAGTATCCACCAAAATTGAAATTAAAACTTTGTTTATCTCTACCTTACCTATTTTTCTTTGTATGAGTACATACTCTTTTGTTCTTTGTAAATATTGTATAACCTATTTGGCTGTTACCATATTGTATAACCTATTTGGCTGTTACCCAATGATTAAATTCAAGATCTTTTAAGTGCTTGCTTAGGCTACTTTTTTCTTGATACAATCCAAAATCCCTTAAGTACATTGCCTAAGGTACTTTTCTTGTGATCTAATTTAGGATCCTTAAGTACTTGTCTAGCAACTCAATAATAGACTCAATATCCAAATGCACATGTATTTAAGTATATATTAGACTCTTTACTATTGATGCATAAAGAATTTTTTTCATCTCTTTTATCTTACACTTATTTTGGGATATTGGTTGAGACTAAACTTGTCTCTTTTAGTAATGGAGGTGTCATTTAGTTTATAATCTTATATGCCAAATCTCTTAAGAACGTTATTGATATAACTCTTTTATAATAACTCAAGCATACTCCAAGAGTAATGTCGATGTATATGTGTGTTATATCATTATTAATAAGCAATATGTGATCAAAATATAAAGCCAGAAAGATAATCGTACCCTAATTAAACCTGTGGTATATATAATTATGAATCAAGTTCATCTCTAAGTCAAACAAGACAACAACTTGATGAAACTTGTAAAATATTATCAAGACGTAGTCTTTACATTTATTTGATGTAACTCAAAAATTGAAATGTCATAAGTGCTATTATAGCCCTGAAAGAGTCTTTTGATAAAACCAAAGAGAAAGTCTCTTTATAATTGATGCTTTTATTTCTTTTGAGTAAAGCCCTCTATAATAAGACATACATTATATCTCTCAATATTGCCCTTTGAATCCTTCTTGGTTTAAATATTTATCTGTAACCAATGGGCTTCATACTTTCAAGTAATAAGAGGAGATCTCAAATGTCATTGTCTTTCATGGGCTTTATTTCCTCATTCATTGCATCAATGCATTTTTCTAATTTTAAACTTTATATAAATTGATAGAAGTTTATTGGATTGTCTTCCATTACTATGATGTTAACTTCATGTTCTAGGAGAAAGATGACAATAATATGAAACCATACTTTTCTTTTTATTAGTGGATCTTTTTAATAGCAATGGTTATTAAGGTTGTAGAGTTTGTTCTTCTAAAATAACCTATTGAACTTGAACAAGAGATTCAATAACATTGCCTTTATCTGGAGTTGCATTTTGAATAATGTTGGGTACGGAACCTGATTTTGATCATTATCAATGATAATTAAAGGAATATTAATATATTTCTCTTCAAAGACAATCACATTAATCTTTTTTCCCCCTTTAAACTCAACATCATCGAAGAACCTAACATTTTTAATCTCAAAAATTAACTTAATAATGGGATTATAAAACTTTAACTATTAAACCTTTTAAACTATATAACTTGTAGTCTTTAATACTTCTCTCATAGTAATTGTAGTAAGGTGGAATGACTAATTATATTTCTTATCATATTCTTAAGTATTTTGTTTTGTTTTTCAGCTACATTATTTTTGCTAGGCGTTTCTAACATAATGTACTATAGGATGATATTGTACTATCTTAAGAACTTAGCAAAAGCTTTTAGATATTGTTCACCTAATCTGTCATATCTGCTATAGCATTTTTAATCGCAATCACATTTAACGCTTTTAATTCTTTTGTTAAATTGATTCTCAACTTCAACCTTATAATCTTTGAACATGTCTAGAGATTAAGATTTCTCATGAATTAGATATAAGTAGTCATAGTATAAAATTGTCTATGAACATAATAAATTATTATTGATTATTCCAAGAAACCTTAAGGAATAACCTATAAGTTTCTGTGTATATTAGTTCTAACACGTCTGAATTCTTGTTAGAACTTAATCCCCTTATGTTTATTGATTTTTTGTTAATATAATTTACATAAGTGTCAGTGTCCATAAAATTAAGAGGTTCAAAAATGCCATCAAACACAAGTCTGTTAATTCTCCTTTTAAAGATATACCTTAAATATTTGTACTGTAGTAAGGTAGAGTTCTTATTAATTTTAGCTTGATAATTTATATACTTGTATGCAAGATTTTCTTATATGAGGTGACCATATAGAACAAATATAGGTTATAGCCAAATATTAAAATATTAGTCTCAATAAATTTTAAATATTAAAAGAGACTAATTTATTATTTTCAAATAAACAAGAGAACTAAATTTGCTCAACATAAAAATATAAATTGAATTATTAATTTTATTGTTTTCAAATAAATCAGATAACCAAATTTGTTCAATATGAAAATATAAATCGAATTTCAATTGATATATGATATAATATATGTCTCTTTTTTACTCAAGTTAATTACCAGTCTTTAACTATAATCTAATAGTTTTAATAGCCTCAATTTTGATTGATTTGCCATCATCATCCATCGATGTATCTTTCACCATCAATTGGCTTTTGGCAACTCATACAGTCTTACATAGATACACTTGTATGAGTAGTAACAATGAAATTTATCCCTTAAGTGTGTTTAAATACTAAGGTTAAATTAATCATACAACAAACTAGACTGATAAGTGTACCTGACTTTACACATTATACATGATATTTGGTATAATTCTTTTTCTTATATCCACCACTCCTACAAAAGTAATAGGCAAAAGCTTTATATTGATGCTTTTATTATTTCTTTTATGATACAAAACCTGTAACTTTTTTGTTTTGTCCTAGAAGGTTATTATCAGATAAATACATTCTATCATCTCTTGCTTTAATCTATCTTATTCTTGCACATCTTAAAGTAACTAAATTGTGTAGAAGGAGAAATCAAAACTAGATGCACTAGCAAGTCTTGAGATAGCTCTATCTTATATGCCTTTAACCAAGGTGAGATATTTTTATAATATACTCCTTTGAGTTCCCTTTTCTATTATACCTTATTGAAATAAAATTTTCAAAAGTGTACTTGTTTTAGCCTATTGGCTCTTGGCAATAGTGCATTTTCTTTCAATTTTCTTAAAGAACTCTTTAGCTTAATTAATGACTGTTTTTGAACATAGTACCTATAAAAGTTTATGAAATAGCAAACTTCATAATCATAAGACTCGTGTAATTCGAACGTTCCCACCTCTTCATATCCCTCTTATTATTAGAGGAATCTTTATCTGATAAAATTAGCAAGTTATTCTTTTCTTAATACAAAAGTCTAGATCAATAATACGAAGAATAATCATAAAATTCGCTTTTCATACCTTAAAGTTCGTGCCATTATATATAGGATTTGATTTTAATGATAATAATTCTAAACATAACTAATTACTTAATCAAAGAACATGACTTATGGACTCATATAAATATCGTATCATATTATCAATAATTCAAATAATGGTAAGGCCCATCATAAGATATTAATTATAATATTAATATTTAATCTTTGGATAGAAATGTTAACTTGTAATTGATATTTTGATATAGTAATTAAACACTAACAATAAGGCATATCAAATAATAAACTTTTCTTTAAATCGATTTATTACTCACATGTATAGCTAATAATTGGCATATATTTATTACTATAAGTGTAAATGTAATTCGGCCAAATAGTGACCTTCTTTTAGGTTGGCTAATATCCAATGAATTACACATATAAAATTTTTTAATATTCTAAATTAAATTAATTTTCACAAAAGAGATTACTTTGACAATATCTTATTTCAATTAATTCATTTTCGAATATTATATCTCATAAGAATAATTATTCTAATATTTGAATTTGAGACAAAACTAGATATTTAGTGTCTTTAATGGTTTTCTTGCTATTAGATATTCCTCAATACCATAAACGATATTGACTTTCATATACCTTGATATAATTAACGATAAATATATTAATTTATAATAATTCAAGACACATGGTAAACTTGAAAGGAGTGTCATAAATATTTGAGTGGTAATCTTTACATCTATTCTTTATGAATATCCATCTATCTAGAGATCGGGTTCACCTCGTGTATATATAAAAATTTAAATTAAACTTATTTCAATATAGGACTATAGAAAATTAAACTTTATCTTAGACTAAATTGAAAAGAATTGTAATTTTAAATCCAAAATAACGAGAACTTTATTTTGGCCTTAATTGAAAACCAATTGCAAATTTAATTCAAAATTAAATATTTTTATTTTGGCTTTTATTATAAATTACTTATAAATTTATCCGATAAATTATTATAATTTTATTTTGGACTTAATTTAAAAATTAATAAAATATTTGGAAAAAATATAAATACCAAAAAATTTGGAGCAAAATTATAAATATTAAAAACTTTAGGCTAAAAGTGTAAATACAAAAAATTTGAAGAAAATATAATTTCTCAAAAATTTAAAGGCTAAATTATAATTTCTAAAATATTTGAGTCCATATATAAATATCATAATATTTTAGACTTAAGCATAATTTTTAGAACTTTATTTTGAACAAAATTACAAAAAATATTGTGAAGTTTAGCCAAAATTATAATTAATCATATTTTAAAATTAATTTTCATATTTCATAAATTTTAATGCTAAATCCATAATTTTATAAGACAAGTTTTAGATATATTTATAAAAAATTCAAAAATTTTAATTTTGATCCTAATTTATCTAATTATAAATTAAATTATAATTTATTTAATTAAGAACTTATTTGATATTTTTAAAATATTCTCAGGTGTGTGTTTTTTTAATTTTTTCGTCCACCGCCAAACCTATGGATTCCTCATGAAATCCACGACCTTTTTTGCCATCAATTGACGTTGTTTCCGTGACCAGCAACCGCCCAGAAGAAGCTCGACTGTTCATGCGCATGACAAGGAAGCTTCTATAGTTGTTTGGCCGGACAGAAAATGGTGGATCACGGTGGTTATTCACTGTCAGAATTTCCAAAACTTGAATTTGATGGATTTTCTCTGTACGCTTTGTACATAACGTACACTAAATTTTCTTAATTTACTCAAACAATATATCAATATTCAAACAACAATCCATATAATTTATCATGCATGTATATGAAATATTTTTTTTTTGTAGACGAGAAAACTCAAGCATCTAATTATTATTGTGCCGTCTAGTCAAACACGGGACGAGACCACATTCTTTTAGAATATGTGCAATATAAGCGCAGATTACGAGACACTCGATCTTAATCGATGAGACGCGTGTATAAGGACCACCAGCAGTGATTTTAAACACGCGAGTGAAAATCTCGACTGCCCTAAACTCTTACAAGGAGTGATAACCTGAGGAATCGAATACGGGATCGCAGCGTAAACGTAGATCAATCTTCCATATCCAACACCCCCAGACTACACCCCTTGGAGGCGTATACCAAATATTTATCAAAATAATTTTAATAAATTATGCATTTATTCATAAAAATAAATCAAGAATTATACACACATATTATGTGTATATATATATATTTAAGATTCACCAAAACAATACATATGTACATGAGAAAATTAAAAAAATTATATTTTTCAATAATTCAATATAAGAGTGATCCTGATATTATTTATTAGATATTTTTAATTAATGAATTAAATTTATTATATCCAAAAAATCATTCAATTAAATTATTTAAAAAAATTAGAAAATATACCATAAATTCATGATAAATTTTTAAATTTATAACAATATGGTTATGAAAATTTCAAAAATGAAAATAATTAGGCAACGATCTTTTTATGATAGAATATTAAAAAAGTATCATTTTATATTCAGTTTTAAAGACTATAATCCTAATTTTTTATTTTTATTTAACTCACCATGATATAGAAATAAGACTAAATCTCTACACATTTTATCAATTCATACTTTAATTGGATACATTAAACTTATATTACTTAATTTTATTCCACCATTTAATTTTAGATTTAACTTATAATAATTTTTAATATAATTATTAACACATAAACCTATATATTTAATTACCATCTATTAATTAACACAAATTCTTGAAAGAGTTAACAAGACCGAAAATTATTTCTTATATTTAATTTATTTTTAGTAGAAAAAAAAAGTTTGGCTCAAATCAGAACAAGACGCAAATTAATATGAATTCTATTACTAAACATACAAATGATCAGAGGACCAATTAGATGAATCAATTTTGACGTCTGTTGAGTTGTAATGGTTACAATAATCATTTCAACTAATGTAATTTGACATTTGACCCAAAGATGGCCGTAGACAGTTCACCCATTTTAACGAATATGTTGACAATATTATTAATAATTCTCTACATTACCATTAATTTAACCAAAGAATGTTGACATATTAAACAACTCAAATGAAGGTTCAATCCCAGTTCGTTAAACCAAATAAATTAAGTTTGAAAAATATTGCAGACAAACCTAAATCATACACCATTAAAATATGTTGTACGAAGTTTCATGAATGAGAAAAGAATACGAGTTATTGAATATTGAAAATGTTGGCATATGCGGCCCACACATACGTATTTAGCTAGCTAGCTAACTGCAGGTTGTGGTCCACTACAAAGACTTACGTATAATTATAATTAACTATAGCATAGAAAAGTGGTTCAAGCAATTGTGAGAAGTTTTTATTCACGGGTGACCCTGTTATTGTTGGAATTGTTCGTTGTATATTTTAATTTTTACATGGCATAATTGGAAATTCACATGCATGGAGACTCAGACTCTGCAATTGGTCGATCCCCTTTACTTTTCAATTCTACGGGCGGTGGGGCTCACAGTGTGTGTTTCAAAGGTCGGCAACATCGTGGAAGTCCAAATATCAGTCGAGTCTTGGTCAAGTTATGACCAGAATAGTAAGCCGTAATGCACAATTTGTACACCATTTCAATTTGCAAACTGTTTTGCAAGAATATCTTTCTCTAAAAACGTGTATTAATCGAATGATTTGCAATAGTTTACTTTCTCCTTGATGCCCACCTGTATTCAGCTCAAGATTAAAACTATATTTAAGTTCTGCCCTCTCAACTCCAAACTTTGATCCTTTTTTAGAATACATGATTTAAAAGTCACCATTAATTATTTGAAATTCTTAACTCTAATAGTAATATAATTAGATTGGGTATTTTAGGCTATTTATAAAAACTATAGCGAAGATGTTGTATTAAGCGTATAATAAATATGTTCTTATAGTTATGATAATTGATATTCTTAGAATCATAAGTACATCTGATGCAATAAATCATGTACGTAGACGTGAGCCTTATACACCACCATTCAAGGCAAATTGCGAAAGTTACTAATGCAAGTTTTTAAATAAATTTTTATATACAAATTAAATTGATAGTTAATATAATAGAATTATATTATTATCATATGTTTCATATTATGTTTTTATTGTTTTAAAAATGTTGTTGTATTATAATAACGTACTACTATTGGGTTTAATTTATATAATGGATGTTGTATATGAAATACTCTTTCATGGAAATATTCTGAAAGGAAGAAAAAAAAATAATGAGTTAAAAAAAAAACAATCATTTTTATGTGACCATCAAAAAAGGTGTTAAGACAATGAGTGTACTTATTATCTTTGCCCTGTAAAATTTAGTTGACAGTTGATAACATCAGTTTGGGAAGTAATAAAGATCTTTGAATTAGTAGCCCGAATTAAACAATATTACTCATGGTCTTTTCAAAGGTCATTAATATATTTGACCAGTTCTATGTGCCTTTCCCAAAAATGTTTGGCAGCCATGATTCTTTTTTCTCTCTTTTAATTTGTTATGGTTTGGTTAATAACCATTAAGCATCGATCAATTAAGACTAATATTTGATTTGATTTAATTTTTCTTAATCTATTATGTCACTTGGAATGAAAATTGTCCAATATTTTAACAAAAAAAAATACTCTGAGCTTGTCTTTGACGTCATGTGATACTTCTTTCCCATGGCAAAATTACCCAATGACTTGATCCAAAAGACTCTGTTATCTCCTCTCTCTCTCTCTTTCATCTCCTCTCTTTCTCTGAATTTCTCAAAGTGAAAACGCAAAACCACGAAAAAGAAATTCTTCCTTGAACATCTTCAATGAAGAAAACGTATTTAAAAAAGTCAAAATTAAAGCCATATAAATTTAAGCAAGAGACGTTCTTTGAATGCTTATATAAATGTCATTCACTACCCATTACATATTACACGTTTTCGAAGGTATCAAGACACCTAGCTAGCGCAATTTAGTAGCGATCTTAGTATAGGAAGAAGAAAAAAGGAGGAAAAAAACAAGAAGACAAGCTCTTCTCTTATAACCTTCTTCTGCTTCCAAAATAAGGCGTTGGTATTTACACCAGGGTACGTTCAAGCTTTCATTGCTCTCTCTTGAAATATGATTTAAGTTCACATTATGTATTTCCTTTTATATCTAAGTTCTTTAGTTTCTTGCTTCTTTTTGTGGATTATTTCGGTTCTATTTTGTTTATAGAGTGCTCATTTCCTTTAGTCTATGTTTTCGATGATTGCAGGTTTTGATTGTCAAGAATGGGGAAGGTAAAGTGGAAAGGCAAATGGGGATTTGCTGGATTATCAGCCTTGTTTATTGTGTTGCTGTTGTTGGATGGTGTTAGCGGTGAGAAGACCTCAGTTAGGTTTTTCCTCATCTCTTTTCCTCGTCTTCTCTACAACTATTAAGTTCTTCTTCTGGTATCTGTGCATGTGGGTGCATGTGAGAGAGAGAAACAATTAACAGGCAGGCATTTATATAAACGTTTGTATGTATTTGGGTTAAGTTGTTGCGTTAAATGCTGCGTTTATATTCATGATAGACTGTTTTCTTCTTGTATTCTTCCCCACGTAAAGACGAATTTTATCATGTCGTTTTGTTGTTTCCCACCGAAAAGTAACTCTCACGGAGATGTGAAACGAAAAAAGTATTTGATATCGTTTCATTTCTACCACAGAAATGTCATGAGATCACCCACCATAACTCTTCGGCATAGGCTTACATAAATCAGTTCAATCTTTTTGAGTCATGATAATCCACAAGTGGGTCCTTAAGTTTAATTGTGAAACCTTTCAATTCTAGGAGAAAAATCAATTGTTGAACTTGAAAGTTGAAACCATATCCAATGCCGTGACACTCTTAGATGATCAAAGTCCATGCATTCATCATAAAGTCTATTTGATTTCGAAACGCCCCTTCAAAATATTTTTGATTTAGTTTCCTAGTTTTCTATAATTCTGACCCCAGTGGTTAGTGGTTATTCTTTCCTTTACCTTTGATTTGTAACTTTACAACTTAAACGACTGCTTTTGTCATTAATTATATTATCTGTTTTGCTTCTTTTTTTTCTTAATAATGGATGAGCTTTCGGTTGCCAACATTATTTATTTATTTTTTAAACAAAACCTCATTTAAGAGACGAATCAAATATATAAAAGAAAAATAATGCAAAGAGAGGGACATGGAAGCCAACATTGTTTATAATTAAATTGCTACATTAAATTATTAGTAGAATTGATTTGTTTATTTATTGCAGAAAAGTTTTAAGGAGCCAAGACCGAGAATTGAATGCTTCTGTTCGGGTCCAACTGAATGACAAATACCATCGACGGGTAAATTAAAGCATTTGACTCGTGAATATCTTTAATAATCAATTAATTGTTAAATAATGGAATGAACA
Source organism: Trichilia minutiflora (assembly GCA_035590515.1). Lineage (NCBI taxonomy): Eukaryota > Viridiplantae > Streptophyta > Magnoliopsida > Sapindales > Meliaceae > Trichilia > Trichilia minutiflora. The sequence goes on from JAVXUL010000020.1 coordinate 7,495,872, forward strand.
AAGAACGGTAACAATTTTAAATTACATAATCTCTCAGGTGATTCTGAACAATGGCCTTGTCCAACTCACTTTGTCGAACCCAGATGGCGAAGTCATAGGAATTAAATACAGTGGAATTGATAACGTATTAGAAACAGAGAATGAAGAAGATAACAGAGGGTATTGGGATGTCGTTTGGTACGAGCCTGGAAAACCTGAAATCTACGACAAGTAATTAAATTCTCTTCCTTCAAATTTCCGAAATAATTTTCACTTCTCGTAAATGAATTTATTTTCATCACAGTCATCCATACGTACCCGCAGATTGATAGGAACACACTTTAAGGTGATTATGCAAGATGAAAACCAAGTGGAGGTTTCATTCACAAGAACTTGGAACATTTCCCATCTGGACTCTCATGTGCCCTTAAATGTAGACAAAAGGTGAAGTGTAAGTCTTACATTATTCATCAGTTTGAGAGCTGCATAAAAAATTGCTGATAAAGCAAGAATTGTAAGCCTGACGTATATATTATCTGGTTAACTTTTCAGGTACATAATGAGGCGTGGTTGCTCGGGCTTCTACTTTTATTCCATTATGGAACGAAAAGAAGGGTGGCCTGATGTGAACATGGATCAAATTAGAGCTGTTTTCAAACTCCAGAAAGACAAGTAAATTAAACAATAATTACTCAGCTCCATATTGACAGGAGAGGAGATAATTATAACGTTGAATATTTTGTATGTGATTAGGTTCCATTTCATGGCCATATCAGACGACAGGCAAAGAATAATGCCGATGCCTGAAGATCGCACTAAAGGTCTACCTCTTGCATATCCTGAAGCAGTTCTCTTAACCAATCCAACCAACCCAGAACTCAGAGGAGAGGTAACATCTTCTCTTCTTGTTCTGGTTTCCATTTGAAGGTTTTTATTAATGGATTGCTCGCATGCGTATGCGTTAGTGGTAGATATGCTTTGTGCACAAGTTATTCTCAACTTTTGGGAACCCCAAGAGTAAAAGTTACATCCAGAAACCATTAATAAGATTAGTTCAGGCCTATATGATTCTCCATGAGAAAAAGACATGAAAAACTACTAATTTCAGGGTATTAATAACATATGTTTTTTTTTTGACTTCTCTACCATATGAAATCAACAAGGACTTATTTTATGTATATTATGTATGTCTTACATTGTCCCTAATTAATAATTATTGATAAAAAATGTGTTAATTAGTTATTTCATGTAAATAAATTCTTATACAAATTCATTCATACATATTAGTGTGTTTGTGATTTTATTCTATAGTTTAATAGCTGTTTATATTTTACTTTTCCATCTAATTAGATGAAAATAATTAATATATATAAATTAATAATGTTAAAATAATATATAATGTCAACTAAGATTTTAATTTACATCGAAAAAAAATTCTTTCTATGAGAGAAATTATTCAATTTGGGGTGGGAATAATCCGTCCACTTCATTCCATCCGGAAAGTGCTTCCGAGGAATCGGAACATGAATCCTTTTGTCTTTCTCTTAGATTAGGCTTCAAATTTCCAAGTCCCGTGACCCTTTTTTGTTGCCCAGGTGGACGACAAGTACCAATACTCATCCCAGAACAAAGACAACAAGGTACACGGCTGGATTTCAGATGATCCCCCGGTCGGATTCTGGTTGATCACAGCCAGTGATGAGTTCAGAAATGGTGGTCCCACAAAACAAGGACTAACTTCTCATGTCGGACCCACTGTCCTCTCTGTAAGTATAACCACATAGAATAATTTCTCAAATTATAATAAGGATAAAGCTAAAATAATGTACTCAACCACTTTTCAATTAACCAGAAATCAGGCAGGGGTATGATCTAACTGGTTATACTTAAATTCATCTATTGTTTTTTCCTACTTTTTTGGTTTAATATTTTATTACTTTTTATTTTTTAAAAAGTATTTATTATTCTTATGACAAAAAAATTTTTTGGTTAAATTTGTGACCTTAAAAAAATATGAAGTATTTTTTTTAAAAAAATAACAATGATCAGATATTAGATTAAAGATAGAAAAATAATCATTTACCTGAAAATGGATAGCTTGTAAAGAAATGTCCAAATATTTTCTAAAATTTGATTGTTCATGACATGTAGATGTTCACCAGTACCCATTATGCTGGGAAGGAAATTAATACAGAGTATAGAAATGGAGAGCCATGGAAGAAGGTTTTTGGTCCTGTTCTTGTTTATCTGAACTCAGTTACAAAAGAAGAAAACCCACTTCTGCTATGGCAAGACGCTAAAGCGCAGGTAATGACTTCGATAATATTTCATTTCTTACCATAAACTTAATTTCATTAACTGACACTTGATGTTTGTTATTATTAGATGTTAATAGAATATGCAAAATGGCCATATAATTTCCCTCAGTCAGAAGATTTTCCCAAATCCCATGAAAGAGGAAGAATCTCGGGTCAATTACAAGTCCTTGACAGGTATATATTCATTTTCAATGGGTTTTTCTTTATGTTTTCTTTCATTTTTTTTTAGTTAATTAGTGATAAGTTTGTCTTACAATAATAATAATTATTATCTTTAATTAGGTATATCAGTGAGAGATTAATGTGGGCAGACTCTGCTTATGTTGGATTGGCAGCACCTGGAGATTTAGGATCATGGCAAAGAGAAACCAAGGTTGATTATGCTGCATTTTTATTAAAAAAAATTATTGTTTGTGCTTATAAGTTAATTGAGTTACTGATTAACTGTGATTATTCATTTTTAAAATCAGAGTTATCAATTTTGGACAAAAGCAAATAAGAAAGGGCATTTCTTCATAGATAATATTCGGGAAGGAGAATATAATTTGTATGCATGGATCCCTGGAATTGTTGGGGATTATAAACTTGATCTCAACATCACCATTGGACCAGGTAAAATTAAAATTTTTAATATTTATTTTACAATATTCAATAGTCAAAATGTTAAGTTGGGATAGCTAGCATGTAAAGAGCAATCTAATGGGCCTAAGTAATGGATGGGACCATATTGTTTTGGGTATAAATAGCTCATCGGCTTTCCCTCTTCGATCTACTTCATTGCTTCATTGGTTGTTTATAACACAGGATCCAAGGTCAACCTGGGAGTTCTAGTCTATGAGCCACCCAGAATTGGGCCAACGTTGTGGGAAATCGGCTTCCCAGATCGCTCAGCAGCTGAATTCTTCGTGCCGGACCCGTACCCGACACTCACCAACCAATTGTACACTAATCACCCGGAAAAGTTAGTACAATACTACTTATTAAAAATTTACCAGTTACATTATAATTAAATCTCATAGTAAATTGCTAAAATCTGAATTAAACTTTTTGAGTTAACAGGTTTAGACAATATGGATTATGGGAACGGTATGCAGATATATATCGCAATGAAGATCTCCGATACGTTGTTGGCGTTAGTGATTATACTCAAGACTGGTTCTTTGCTCAGGTTACCAGGTATTTAATTCAGTTATTTTGTCGATTGATTTTTGAAGAACAGGAATTATTTATCTGGGTGACATTCTAATGCTGCATACATTACAGGAATATAGGCAATAGAACATACCAAGGAACCACATGGCAGATTATATTTCAACTCAATGATATAAACCTCGAAGGAAATTACACTCTTCAGTTAGCATTGGCATCAGCTCAAGAGTCTGAGCTACAGGTAATATATAAATTAAGCTCACATATCTTCCCCTTAACATGCATTAAATCTATTCAACAACGCTGATTATGGAGATTTTTTCTATGGTTATATATGAAAGGTGCGGTTCAACAAGGTAGATGTGGATCCTCCTCATTTTTCGACAGGGAGAATAGGGAGAGACAATGCCATAGCCAGACATGGAATCCATGGACTGTACAGGTTTTACAGCATTATTGTACCAAGCTTTTTACTAAGCAGAGGAAACAACACAATCTATCTAACTCAGTCAAGAAGCATAAGCCCTTTCCAAGGTATTATGTATGACTATATTCGCCTAGAAGGCCCCCCTGAAAATGTTTGACTGACTATATTAGCCAGGAAGTGACCCCTCCAAATTAATCAAGTGTATGATGTTGCAATTGTTTAATTTTTTTTTCTTTTTTCATTTTATGTAGTATACGTATAAAATATTAGATATACCATGATTCTGGGCACTACTTTTGTTCTTAGCCCGTGTCATTGAGTATACGGCAGTAGTAGTAGAAAGTTTCAATATTGTTTAAGGTGTACCAAAATTGCTATATTTGGCCACAATTGTTCAATATAATTTAAATCTTACTTTGAATTTAATTCAAAATGTTATAGATATCAATTTTATCGTCTGAGCTATATGATTTGTTTTTCAGGACTAGATCCACCGCCTTAATTTATTTCGTTTTGTATTGTTCTTCTTTATTTTTAAAAATGGAAAATATGTTTTTAAAACAAACGTTTTATCATCAATGAATTACAATTTTTTTTTTGTTAACAATGGTATGTATTTTTGGGATGATCAATTTTGCCTTTGAAAACTTCTCCATTTTTCAAACTAAAATCTACTTTTATCCCAAAATAATTAATGATGAAATATGTATGTTGTCATTTATTTTTTAGGCCAATTAAACTTAGATAAAGTAATATTACTTTTCTATCTCAAATCATAAATTTTCCCTTTAATATCAATGGTAATTTATAATTAATTTTTTACAATAACTGCTTATGAAAAAAAAAAATTAAAGGGTAATTTTTTTTTTGTAATATTTATCTTAAAAAAATTATCTCTAGTAATTTAAAAATTATTTGGTATGAAATACTTATCCATTGTAAAACTTGCCCATTTTGATTTATTTTCGTATGCTTTATGATTTTTTCTTTTGCTAAAATTCTTTCAGTTTTCAAGATAAAAGATTGTGATAGGGAAAAGATGGCAACGTGAAATTATATTCCTTGCTAAGGCTAAAAGATTTATTATATTTTTTTTTATTTTGCGAAATTTGTCATCTATTCAGCACAACTGCGAACTATCAATGGCAATAGCAATTATAAACTATTAGTGGGAAGTATGGTTGATTATTTATTGAATATTTTGGTATTAATTTTATAAGTATATAATTCAGGTGGAATAAATATTTTTATGAGTGGATAAAAAATTTAACATACATAGATAAAAAATTTTAATTAAAAATTATTTAGATATTTATAAAGATATAAAAATAAATAAATATTAATTTTTATATTTTTCAGTGTTTAGAGTGGATTGTAAAGTGAAATAAATCTATTCATAAAGAAATTATGTATTTATCGTTGAAGAATGACAAATACTTCCTATGATTTTCTAAAATGACATTTATCTCTTTGTCAAAAAGTTTGTAACAAAAATTCTATATGATTTTCTGAAATATCACTTACTTTTTTATCAAAATATTTGTAACAAACATCTCCTAGAGAAATGACAAAAAAAAATTTTATTAAAAAAATACATACTTTTATTACATAAATTCTTAAGTTCTATTATATAAGTTCTTATTTTTATTATATAAATTCTTAAGCTCAATAATTAAATTTTTTAAAAATATATCTTAAAATTAATTTATAAATTCAATTCTTTATAATAAACAAATTTTTAAATTGATTTTAAAAATTAAATTTAAAATATTTTTATTTTATATTTATAAAAAATTTTGAATTTATTATTATTTTATAATTTAAATTTATAAAAATTTTATTTTACTTTATGTTTAAAAATCAAATAAAAATAATTTAAATATTTTATTTAAATTATTGAATGATTATAATACTTTATAGTATAAAAAAATTTAATTTATAATTCTATATTTATAAGTACATTTAAAAAAAGAATTTTTTTAAATATAAATATAAAATGATAAATTAAATTTTATTTTATAATAATTGTATTAAAAAATTATAAATTAATTATTAAAAATTATATTTAAAATATTTTTATTTTATTTTCATAAAAATTTATGAATTTATTTGTCACACCCCGACCCGTGGGGCCCACCTGTGACAGATGCCACAAACCTCCAGGGTGTACTCAATCACACAGAATACCCCCTGTAGGCCTGTAAGGCATTCACAAAA
>JAVXUL010000020.1:7512469-7527156 GCA_035590515.1 Trichilia minutiflora
AGAATATATATTTACATTCTATTACAAGTAAAAAGAATTAACAATATGGTTCAATAATTAAAATTGAATAATTTAAAAAAAATTCATATCCCATCACTATTAACCTAAAAAAAATATATAATTTTTGTAATTTTTATTAAATTATCACCATTATCTAATAATTAAATATGTATTAAAATAAACTAAATGATCAAATTTTTAATTAATTTTTATTTATAATAGTAACTAAATATATGTTAAATATAAAGAAATAATTATATCTAATTTTATTATTATATTTAACTATATTAAGATAATTACAAAACGTATTTGTAAGGAAGAGAAAAGGTAAGAATTTATTTTTGCATTCTTGTCATTTAAGTTAAATATTTTCAAGCCTCAACGAGATAATTGATAATCCATTTCATATTTTATTTTTAAATTCAAATAATTTATTTTCTTAATTAAGAAAAAAGATATAAAACCAAAAAACTGTATAAAAATATTTAGAGAATAGAATTAAAAAATTAGATAATGACCTATATTGTTAAAGAATACAACAAACAAGTAGACTTTTCTACAATTAAAGAATATGACTATTTTATATTTATAAATACGTATAAAAATATTTTAAAAATACGGCTGAAAAATTAAAAAAGTAATCCATCTTGTTGAAAAATACATCATTTGCAGGGTAGATAAGAGAATATGACTTAATTGTCGTTATTTATAATTTATAATTTAAATATTTTAATAAATATTTATTATTTTGTAAATACAGTACTTATAAAATTATTTGAAAAATACAGTTTAAGAATTAATTATTTTATTGGGGGCTTCTTAGCACAGTGGTTTGCACTACCCAAATTTAAAAATATTTATGTTTATTGTTTTTTAGAGAGGATGTAGAAGAAGATGGTCATTTGTTTTATTAATTTATATTTTATTTTAAATTAAAATAATATATTTTCTTAGTTAAGAAAACAGTCATATAATTTTACATTTATTTCTTTTATATTATATTTTTGTTTAAAATCTATCCAAACGTCGACTTTGTGTTAAAGAAATTGCTTTAAAGGATTTTATTTTATTTTTATTAAATATTGTTTTTCAGTTATTTTCTATACAATAAAATTTATTCCCACCTGTCGCTGTCACAAATGAAAACTGAGACCCATTTCATTTCACACCACTTAAAAGTTAAAACCACCCATGGTATTCTAGAATCATCGATGAGAAAAGAAAGCAGCAATAAGAAAACGAAAAGAAACCGCGAGAAAATTGGAGGGCAAATTCTCGGAAAATCGACTTGTTTAATGGTCAAATAAAAAATTAAAAAAAAAACGTATAAACGTAAGTCCATACCTATTATTAGGTCACCGAGTATGTAAATATGACGATATACACACATTCAACTCTCTATAAATATGGGCGCCAAGATTTTAATGCTAATCACACACTTCTAGGCCAATATCAATCCCATATAGCATACCATATTTTTCTGTTCTGGAGAAATCAAAGGAAACACCAATGGCGCAAATAACAGAGCAAGAGTGCCCAAAGAAAGCCTTGGGATGGGCAGCCAGAGACACATCGGGTGTTCTATCTCCCTTTCAATTCTCTAGAAGGTAGGCTGATTCTTGTCTCCCGATCTCTATAGAATCAAGGAGATTGATGAATCATGGATGCTGTTTTTAATGTTGTTAATTGTTATTGCAGGGCAACGGGGGAGAAAGACGTGACATTCAAAGTTCTGTATTGTGGAATATGCCATTCAGATCTTCATATGGTTAAAAATGAATGGGGAACTACTACTTACCCTATCGTACCTGGGTATGTTTTTCTTTTCATTCATCAAATCAAAATTGTAATATTTCATAATATTAAGATTGTTTTCTTTCAGAACGGACTGGAAATTAAAAGTGGCTTAAAAAACAATCGATTCTCTTTGTCTTGGTAACAAGATTTCTTTTTGAGTCAACAATCGGAAATTTTTGGTTGGCTCAAAAAAATGTGAAACCAAGTGTGTTCATCGTGGTATACAAGTTAACAAGTACACATGTTGAAAGCCAGACAAGTCTTAATATTTCCCGATGCCCGTATAATAATATAAAATTTCAGCGCCGTAGTAGGAAAGAATAAGAAAGATTTGAAAGAATTTTGTGTTCACCAGAAAATTATTGATATCGTCTGTTAAAAAGTAAATAGGCAAAGTGAAGACAAGCCTAATTATGCTGCAAGTTACTTAGATTTGGCTGCTTCTGGCCCAGTCACCCACTGACTTACTTTTAAAAATAAGTGGTCATGGTTTGTTCGTCTTTTTATAATCATGTGAATTCATTTCTCCTTCCTATCAACAATTTTCTTTTAGACTGATGTCTATTTGAGTGTGTGTGTCGCCCACTTTCTAATTAGCCAACCAAGCAAAAGTACTATACAAGTGATTGGAAAGAATTATTCCAAAAATTTTAATGATGTAAACAAAACCATTCCATTTTCTTTCCGCAATTGAATTGGAACTGTGGACAATGCAGGCATGAAATTGTGGGTGTCGTTACAGAGGTTGGGAGCAAAGTAGAGAAATTCAAAGTTGGTGATAAAGTTGGAGTAGGATGCATGGTCGGATCATGCCGCTCGTGTGATAACTGTTCAAACGATCTGGAGAATTATTGCCCAAAAATGATATTTACCTATAGCACCACCTACTACGATGGAACCACAACATATGGAGGCTACTCTGATATTATGGTAGCTGATGAGCACTTTGTGGTCCGTATTCCAGATGGCATACCGCTTGATGCCAGTGCCCCTCTCCTTTGTGCTGGGATTACAGTTTATAGTCCATTGAGATTCTATGGATTTGATAAACCTGGTATGCATGTGGGGGTGGTTGGGTTGGGTGGTTTAGGTCATGTTACAGTCAAGTTTGCGAAGGCCATGGGAGTTAATGTGACTGTGATCAGTACTTCTTCTAACAAGAAGAAGGAAGCCATCGAACATCTTGGTGCTGACTCTTTTCTAGTCAGTCGCAACCAGGACGAGATGCAGGTTTTTCCCTTGATAACTCTTGCTACTTAACTGTATGTCACTTGTACCTATTTAATTCATATTTTTTATTATACCTATCTTGTGTTAGGCTGCCATGAGCACAATGGATGGTATAATTGATACTGTATCTGCTCCACACCCTCTTCTGCCATACATTTCACTGCTGAAGACAAGTGGAAAGCTTGTTCTTCTTGGTGCCCCGGAGAAGCCGCTAGAGCTACCAATTTTCCCTCTCATCATGGGTGAGCACAGGATTTTAAATCCTCTTGTCAAGTGAATTTTTACTATTAGATTGTTAATTATTTCATTTTGTATTTAACCCATTCTTGTTTCAATTATTCCAGGGAGAAAGATCATAGCTGGTAGTTGCTTTGGAGGGATGCAAGAGACTCAAGAAATGCTGGATTTTGCATCCGAACACAACATAACAGCAGACATCGAAGTTATACCAATCGACTATGTGAACACAGCAATGGAGCGTCTTGTTAAAGGAGATGTTAGATATCGTTTTGTCATCGACATCGGAAACACATTGAAGTCCAGCTACTGAATTTTTCGAAGTTCTAAGATTTTTTTGTATTTTCTTTTGGTTTCTAGAGGTTGTATTTTTAGAGATTAATAAATAAATGATTCATGATTCATGAATCTTAGAAAACAGAGTTCGGGTTTTTTCTTGCATTTCTCACCTGGCCAATCAAATTGAGAATGCAAGTAAGCAATTATTATATTAATATATTTTAAATCAATATATTATATGAATTTTATCAAATTTTAATAATTTATCAATTATTATCATATAAAATCGAGCATAAGAATTGTTTCATTAGTTAATGAGCAAGAGTGTTAATATATACTTTTAAAAGTTTTTAAAATTAGTTATTATTATTTTATATTTCACATACTCAAATTTAATTGTGCATAAACCAAATATTTTATTAAAATTTGAGAGTTTATTGAATAAATATTTTATTAACCACAAATGACATATAGATGAATATGAAAGGAAGGACACACCCAATTTTTTTATGGTTTCCACTCGTGTTAGCTGATGGCTGTAATATACAAAGAAGAAGGTTACGGAGAAAATGGGTCATTTTCAAAGTCAGTTTATTCAAACTTTAAATTGAATTTTGACCCCTTATTTTTTGCGAGTCAAATTGTTAAGATAATTTATTTTCTATTTTTTTTTATGCTGACAATTTATTTTTAAAATTAATATTAAGTATCTCAAATTAAATTCCGACTTATATTCTAAGGTGATAATATCATTTTTTTTATTAATAAGGTATTACGATAAATGAAGCGAAGAAAATGATAAACAATAATTATATCTTGATTAATAGTTAACTTTTTTTTTTTTTTTGATAGATTTGACTTTCTTTTATAAGTATGACTGTCGTATTTTATAAGTTTTTTTATATAGATTCTCAGAAAATGAGATTGACTGTTATTTCTATATGAGGCCTACATGTATCCTTGGTTAATTGATAATGACGTCTAATAGATTGGAACAAGTAGTTTTGGGCCGGTTTGATTTGTGTTGAGGATCTAGTGCGAATCGAAAAATATGATCGATTAGTTCGGATCGATTTCATGGTTTCTATTTGATTGAATTGGCCCATAATCGGGAATGAACTAGTCTAGGTCAGTTTTGATTCGTCAAACAGTCCCAATTTTTATTTTGGTTCCGGTTTCAATTCTAGTTCAATTTTAATTCTAGTTTCGGTTTATTGAATGGGTCTCTCAGGTTTAATTTTTTTAATTTAATTAAAATTAATCAAAATATTTTTTGAATTATCAAAAATTATATAAAAATATCTCTGATGGTATAAATTTTTATTTATTAATTAAAAAATACGATAAGAGAGACGTTCGAATCTTAACCTCATGAATTCTTTTTACATTCAATCATACATTATAATAATAAATAAAAAACAAAATAAGTTAATTAAAAAATATTATAAAGAGGAGAATATTAGATCTTATCTCATTAAAAATTATAGAATTTAAATCCTAACGCGAGTCCTGTACCTAAAACTTAAGGGTAATATGATCATTCTATATAATATTTTTATACATGTACGTGCATAATTGGTATGTCAGCACACCATTGAGGTTTAATAATTATTTTGGATATTTGGTTTAGTTAAAACTGAATTTTAAAATCATAAATACAGGGATTTAAATAAAATTAAAAGTTAATTTTATTTACAAATAGACTCGATTGATATTTTTTAAAATAGGTGTGTATAAGGTCAAAATATCGATACTAAAAGAGAGAAAATATACTGATACTAGGGATAAAATCGGATCGGATATCGATTTTTTTTTGCTAAATAAATACCCGGTCCGGTTTAAACCGGATCTAAAAATTTTAGTGCAGATCCGGTCCGATTTAAATAAAAAACCAAAAAATCAATCCCTTGTTTAAACCAAATCGGTACTCGATTTAAACTGGGTACCGATTTTATTTTTTTAAAAATTAAAAATAAAATTAAAAACTTTATAATTCTAACAATTTGATCCTTTTTAAAAACAAAATTAAAAATTTTACATTTTAATCCAAAAAATTTTAAAAACTACCAAATCAACTTTGAAATATGAATAATCATACAAAATAAATAAATATTCAAATTTAAATAATAATTAAATAATTATTTAATAATTAAATAATAAATTCATCCTCATAATTATAAATAAATCTAATATTAAATAATTAATATACTTTTTAATTTTAAACAAACAAACAAAAAATACATACATACATACATACAATATGTGTCGTCGCTAAAAGTGATTTTTTTTTTAATTTTTTGTATTTATTGACTTTTAGAGACGATATTTGGCGTCGCTAAAAGTAAATTTTTAAAAATTTTTTATTTATCTACTTTTGGCGACGCGAAAAGCTCTTTTAGTGACGACAATATTTATCGTTGCTAAAAGAAAATTGTTTTTAATTTTTTGTAATTTTTTTTACTTGTCGGCTTTTGACGATGATATTTGGCGTCACTAAAAGATCCTTTAGCGACGACAAATATTATCGTCGCCAAAAGTAAATCATTTTTTAGTTTTTAAATTTTTTTTATTTGCTGAATTTTGGCGACGACAAATATGGTCGTCGCTAAAAGATTTTTAGCAACGACAATATATATCGTCGTCAAAAGTAAATTATTTTTAATTTTTTTTAATTATTGGCTTTTGACGACGACAAATATTGTCGTTGCTAAAAGATCTTTTAACGTATCGTCGCCAAAAGTAAATTTTTGTTAATTTTTTATATTGGTTGTCTTTTGGCGATGATATTTGGTGTCGCTAAAAGATCTTTTAGCGACGATAATATTTATTATCGTCAAAAGTAAATCGTTTTAAATTTTTTTAATTTTTTTAATTGTTGGTTTTTGACGACGATAATATTTGTCGTCGCTAAAAGATTTTTTAACGACGATAATATTTATAAATTATTTTTAATTTTTTAAATTTTGTTATTGGTTGTTTTTTGGCGACGACATTTGGCGTCGCTAAAAGATCCTTTAGCGATGATAATATTTATCGTCGCCAAAAGTAAATAGTTTTTAATTTTTTAATTTTTTTAATTGTTGGCTTTTGACGACGATAATATTTGTCATCGCTAAAAGATCTTTTAGCGACGATAATATTTATCGTCGTCAAAAGTAAATTGTTTTTAATTTTATTTAATTTTTTTATTAGTTATTTTTTGGCGACGACATTTGGCGTTGCTAAAAGATCGATGATAATATTTGTCATCGCCAAAAGTAAATCGTTTTTAATTTTTTTAATTGTTGGCTTTTGGCAACAATAATATTTGTCATCACTAAAAGATCTTTTAGCGACGATAATATTTTTCGTCGCCAAAAGTAAATTATTTTTTTAATTTTTTTATTAGTTGTCTTTTGGCGACAATATTTGGCGTCGCTAAAAGATCTTTTAACGACGATAATATTTATCATCGCTAAAAGTAAATCATTTTTAATTTCTTTATTTGCTCGCTGTTGGCGTTGATATTTGACATCGTGAAAAGATCTTTTAGCGACGACAATATGTGTCATCGTCAAAAATAAATTTTTAAATTTTTTTTTGTATATTGGCTTTTGGTGACGATGTTTTACGTCGTTAAAAAGTCTTTTAACGACGAAAATATTTTTGGTCGCCAGAAGTAAATTTTTTTTAATTTTTTTAATTTATTGGATTTTAGCGATGAGATTTGGCGACGACATTAAATTGACGTCGCTAAAAGAGTTTTTAGCGACGAAATTTTTAGCGTCGCTAAGAGTGGCGTCGCTGTAACTGCATTTTTTTGTAGTGTCTGAACCAAGTTGAAACGAAATTGGATGGTTTAGAATTGTCCTTGTTTTATTTATGTGCGAGAGACTGTAATGTTGGTGTCGCAGTCAATTTAATTATCTTGGTTTTCAATTTTCTTTTTCTTTTTTCTTTCTATTAGTCTGGAATACCAAACTTTTTTTGGTTTAAGATCATAGCTACTGTTCCCTAAAGCAAACTTGCATAATGTTTGTGTCTTTGTTTTTAGCTGAATGAATTTCATGGAAGATTGGGCTCATATAATTCTTCTTCATTTTTCTTTTATTTTTCTATCTGAATGTTATTTTGATTAAAGTTATTACCCTTTTGTCTCAATCTCTAAATTCATATATTCTCTTAGATGCCACATCTTGCAACAACTTATGCTGGAGTCAATGCACTGATTTCTTTGGGTGGTGAAAGATCTTTGTCCTCAATTAACAGGTGATTTTAAGCTTCTGTCGAATCAATATTTTGCAACAATATGTTCTAGAGAGGTTTGGAAATTATTTGAAATGATCTTTGAAGATACTTATCAAATATTTTAGTTGCGACGTCTTGGTTTCATTACTTTCTTCCTTCAGGACGCATGATGCAGGAGAAATTGATGTTAGAGCTTGCTACACTGCTGTAGCAATAAGTTTTCCAACCAGTCCACATACATCTATATCTATATCTCTATCTATCTATCTATCTATCTATATATGAGGGCTTGAACATCACTTCTAGGACTTGGGAAAACAGTCATTTTGGTCGATCATCCAATGCGAGACTGGTAGTTGGAGGGATTTTTTCAAACTTAGAACTGTAGGACCAGAAGTGATCTCCTAAAATCTTTTACTTTCTAACAAAATCTTTTCAATAGATTAATGATTAGCTTTAATCAACTTTTTTCTCTATTCTTAATTTTCCCCTCAGTCATGCATTGGGCTTGAGAAAGGATTTATATTTTCATTTATTTTTAAAATGTATGTGAATGTCACTATTTATCACATCTGAGCTACCATTACTATTCATCTTGATTGTTATATTAAAACTTCTGATTTGCTTTTCTTATGGGTTACATATGTGTGCAAATTTGTTCTATGGATGTCTTGTTAGCAAGTTTTTGTTCTATCTTTGTAGGTTCACTCAATCTTTGTATTGATTGATCTCTTGTTATATATATATTGCAAGTCTCCTAAACATTTTTGATGATGAACTAATTGACAGTCTTGGAAATTACATCTTAAGGTCATTCTAAGTGACTTTTAATTTAAATTTTGTCATTAAAAATTTAGCATCTTTTTAATCTGTGTAGTAAATAAGTGCACCATATGGTATCTCTACAGCTGTCAAACCTATGAAGGTGGTATTTCTGGGGAGACTGATTCTGAAGCTCATGGTATGTATGTTTCACATTGCATTCTCTCTCTTGTTTTCCCTTGGTGGTTTTGGATATTTTTTAATGTGATTTGTTTTTCCTCTTTTCCTCTCTTGTGTAAGTGCAAATTTCTTTTTGCATGTTGAAACAGAAATATGAAATAGAAAGTGATATCGTACTTTCTGATATTTATTCATATATGTCTATGATTATATACACTTAGAGAAAGCTAAACATAGAAACAAATCCCTACTAATTAGCTTATGTATACAAGGTAAGTTTACAACTAATTTATATGTTGTAACGTACAGCTAATTTATATTCTGTAATATGGATAATCCAGAGAGGTGATTCCTTTTCCTTTTTCATGTTGTTTCACCCTCAAATTTCTATTGTAAAGGTAAGTTTTGAATTTTTTTGGTTGCTAATAGTCACTGGTTTGCTTCATAGTTCTATTTCAAATTGGGGAAGGATCTTGGTGGTCGGGACATTCTATAACAAGGGCCATGAAATTAACTTCTAAGTTTTCTATACAATTATTTCTGATTTTGGTTGTGGTCATTAGGATCGCATGCACACATATAGAAATGTGACTGTTAATGTTGTAATGGTATTAGGTATTATCCCACCTTGTTATATGCAGTGTATTTAATCCTTGCATGAATAGAAGTTAACAGTATTAAAACATAGTATTAGTCTGCCTTTTCTTAATGTATCAAAATTATCTTTTGTATCTTGTAGGTCTCCTGGAATTGAGGACTTAAAGCAATGTCTTGAATATACTGGACAGCATTCCAAATTGGTGAAGTCTTTTATTTCGGCACTAAAGTATCATTTGCTCACTGCAGGTGCCTCAGCCAATATGTTTCAACTATTAAAGTATTTTGGACAATCAACCCAATTGGTGTTTTCCTTAAGGCAGTTGGGGAACCAATAGGGGACCATCTAAGGGGAAGGAAAGATACCATAAAATGCATTGTGACCATGCCTACTGATGGAACTGGTGGAAAACCCAATGGATCTCAAAATACCTGGGGATAGTCTTCTAGAAGAACTAAATAGAGATGAAGAAAATCAGGAGAATATTGGTGTTGACGATGATTTCAACATTGATGACAAGCAAGCATGGATTAATACTGAACAGTGTGTGTTTTGTATCATGATTGTATCCGTATGGCCATTATATTATGATTTCTCTAAGTAATGTGATCAATTTTGACATGTCTCTGTGCATGAGTATGGACCTTTTCAGCTGGGAGCTGGACCCTGTCGAGCCTGACCCTTTGAAGGGTAGTCAGAATCGAAGGAAGTTGGATTTACTGGGCATGATTCTTGGCATGATTGGTTCAAAGGGCCAACTTGTCAATGAATATTGTGTTATGCTAGCAGAAAAGCTTCTGAATAAATCTGATTATGAAATTGACTCAGAAATACATACTTTAGAACTTCTTAAGGAAGATGTTTTATATCAATGTTTATGGCCCTTGTTTGCTCATTTGCGTTTGGATGAAGTTTTATTCTTCTGGTGTTGTCAGCAAGTCTTCCTTAGACACCTGAAAGTGTATTTACTATTGTTGTTGTACTATTACTTTCCATATTCATTTTGGAGAGAGTGGCATGCAAAGATGTGAAATTATGCTTAATGATTTGACTGATTAAAAGAGGATGAGGGCTAATAGTAAAGCAACCATTGCTAAGCAATGTCAAGCTGGTATGCTTTGAATTTTTAAATTTTGAGTCCAATAATTGGGCTTTGCAGTGTTTCAATCATTTTTTAATACTATTATTGTTTTGAAAAACAATATTGTTGGTGCAAGAATTGTCCATGGATCCTCCTCGCGGTTAATATGGAATGACCTACCTGGTGAGGTGTGAGAGCAATGTGGTTGTTTATCGAACGGCGATTTCTATACCAGAGAATAACTGCAGATGTGGCTGTTTCCGGTAGAGCTTCACCTCCTAAGCCTGCAAAGAAAGTAAACACTTCGGAGTGACGTCGGGAGGGGTTCCCAACAGGAAATTCCGATGCCTAAGTCAGAAAAAAGGGTAGAAGAATAAAATGTGTTTCCGATAAAAGTACTAAAGAGAAAGCCTAAACGAACCGAGGATGAAAGAAATATGTGTGGAATTTATTCTCCGGATATAATGAAAAGGAAAACGGCGGTAATGAGGCTGTCGGATTTCTTTCAATCTCTTTATGTAGTTTAAGTATTTCCCACTTCACAAGTAATAAAAAGTTCGCCCTCAAAATATAATGACTAACGAATACCTCAAAAACCAACAAACCATCCCAAACAACCCAACTCTTTTCCGTTGAAGAAGTTTGGTTTATATAGTGCCCCTCCTTCAAACAGTGATATGACTTGGCATCGGAGAATGAGAAGGATATGATTTCTGATATGGGATAGTGTGCAACCGATTTCCTTTAATGATGCTATCACATCTGCAGGCTTTGCAGGCCCGTCACTGTCCCATCACCTGAAAATAGTCAGAGGATGGGATGGATGCTTTTGGCAGGCCAATTATTATTAATCATTCCCATTTTTTGAGTGGGAGGGGCATATGTCCATTGATACTCTGGTCAGGGATCGCCGGAGAGCCGACAGCCAGCAGCCAGCGAACTCCTGGCCTGAGGCAATTTTCCTGGGAAACTACTCTGATTCCTAAGTTGGGGATGACTGTAAACTCCAACTTTCGGATGCCTGCGACGATACTGATTCTCCTAATAAATAGGTTGCCAGGGGCGAAATTTTCCTGAGACCACAGGATCCCTGAACCGGGGGATACTTGGGGCGATTTTTGTCTGAGATAGTTGATTCCCCGAAAAGAGAACGCCTGGGGCGAAATGTACCTGGGATGGTGAAATCCTTGAACCCTCAGATAACTGAAAAAGTGGAATCATTGAACTGGGAGGGCCTGGGACGGAGTACACCTGAGAAGAGAGCACTCTAGAATTACACCTGACCTCCTGCCACGTGTCTTGTTGATTGGGTGTCCACATGTTATCTTCGCATTTTTTTCCAAATATCCAGTCTCCCAGTTTCTAGTGTGATACCCGTAGAGCTCGCGTCAGAAAATCATATCTGAGATGAATCATCTCAGGAAGGAAATGGCTTCAGGGGTTTTTAGTTGACTAGTAGTGTAGTCAATCACTGAGACGATTGACGTGTCGTGAAAGCTTCCTGATCACTTGTGTTCTTTCCCTTTTCTTCAACGGTTCTGCTATCCTGATGCTGACTTGTCTTGCCTAGATATCCGTTCCGTTTGCATTAATTGCCCTTATCAAAAGTCATGTCACAGTTGTCAACAGCTGTTTTATCAACTGTCAACAACTATTAACAACTGTATCTGAAAAGACGGCTCCTCGATCCCTGGGCATAATTTAAACGCAAGGTTGGGGACGTGTCATGTGCGAAGTACGGTTGGGAGATGTGATAGTTTCTTGATCCTTGGGGAGTATTAATGGGTTGCTTAGATCTACGGTGAGGATTGCTTCTCCTTTCCTATAAATACCCCTTTTCTTCACTTGTCATTTTCACGAAATCTGACTGTCTCTATACTCTCTCTCTCTAAGATCTTTGTGCTTTTACTACTTTCTGCTTTCTGTGTGTTTTTTGTTGGAGGTTAAGAGAAAGCTGGATAAATACGATAACCTATCGAACGCTGCCTGGTCAAGAATGGAGTCGTCCAGGGACCCGATCATCGGTCAGGAAAAGAGTGGCCACGGAAGCAACGTTTCTGAGCAAGCTCGGAGCAGGGGACTTAACGAGGTGGACTGGTTCCCCTCTACCGTGAATGTGGCGGATCTCCGGACATATAGGCATCTTTTTGGTATTCTGCACAGCATATGGCTCAGGGTGCCTAAGTTGGAGGAGATCTCGAGTGCTTTGGCTCCCGAGGAGATGGCCTTGAATGAAGAACACCTATTACTGGGTGTCCGTCTTCCCTTGCAGCCGTATTTCACCAAAATATTTGAAGCGTTTGGGGTGCCCTCATACTAGCTCACCCTGAACAGCAAGAGAATTCTGGCAGGACTCTTTGTCCTGAAAGTGAGGACGAGGCAACCGATTCCCACCCTAGACGTAATAATGCATATGTACCTGTTGAGGAAAAATACAAGTCAGTACCCTGGGTGGTATTACCTCCAGATTTGCTCGGGATTTCAATCTAAAATAAGGGGGAATCCTTCATTGAATAAGAATTGGAAGGACCGTTGGTTCGTCGCCAACTAGAAAACGAGCGACAGGATCCCTGGTCTCCTCCCTTCAGCTTTTCGGGAGACAGGTACCATTCATTTTTTGAGAAATAACACGCTTTTGGTGATGTTGTTTGCTGATTAAGTGTGTGTGTTTTTTGACGCATAAGCAGGGAGGGACTAATGTGGCACAAGTTTTGTTGACTTCCAGCATTTTTGGCCTTGTACTATTTGTATACAATTTATTCTTTGTATTTTAGTCAACTGACTGATTGAGTTTAATACATCGATCTTCGTAATTGTATTCTTGATATACAAATTCTGCATTTCTTTGTCAATTTTGTATTTCAATTCTTCGACTTTACTTTTATAAGAGACCAATGTATAAATTAACTTGCCCAGGTTTGCAGTATTCTGGGTGGTACTTGGCGAAGAAGAAACTCTAAACCCGGACCAGCTAAATGTAAATGTCTCCATCGCCTCTGCATCATGGAGCACTTAGAAAGTTGTTGGGGGTTAAAGGTTCGCCTGGATGTGGGCTTCATATTTGACCTCACCTCAAATCGAAGGATGTAATTAACTGGAGTAAGGGGTCTTGAACTTTGGATCCTGATTTGATCAAGGTCTATCACACCTTCCTCGATCAGGTCTTATTTGTTAAGGACACCTGAAGCGGGCCAGGACTTATGGTACTTGATCCACATAAGGTCTTCAACATAGTTAAGCGTTAAGGGATTTTACAGCCTGTTACCAACATTAATCTTAAGGGTCAGGATCTTTTGATGTACCTAGACCGTTCAGGGTTTACCACGCCCCAAACACTATCCAGGTCTTAAACGCACAGGATGCCTAACTGGAGAATGAGAGTTTATGGCACCTGAGACGGTCAGGATTTTCTAATACACCTAGCCTTTTCAGGGTTTACCACACCCCAAACACCATTCAGGTCTTAAACGCATAGGATGCCTGACTGAAGAATGAGGGCTTACAAAACCTGAGACGGTCAGGATTTTTTGATGCACTTAGTCCGTTCAGGGTTTACCACGCCCCAAACACCATCTAGGTCTTAAACGCATAGAATGCCTGACTAGAGAATTAGGGCTTACGGAACCTGAGACGGTCAGGATTTTTTGATGCACCTAGCCCATTCAGGGTTTACCACGCCCCAAACACCATCCAAGTCTTAAATGCATAGGATGTCTGACTGGAGAATGAGGGCTTATGGAACTTGAGACGGTCAGGATTTTTTGATATACCTAGCTCGTTTAGGGTATACCACGTCCCAAACACCATCCAGATCTTAAACGCATAGGATGTCTGACTGGAGAATGAGGGTTTACGGAACTGAGATGGTCAGGATTTCCTGATGTACCTAGTCCGTTCAGGGTTTACCATGCCCCAAACACCATCCAAGTCTTAATCACATAGGATGCCTGACTGGAGAATGAGGGCTTACGACATCTTAGACAGTCAGAATTTTCTCTCTTTAACTTGTGTTTTAAAGGATTTTACAGTCGTGGCCAACCTCATCACTTTTAAAAGGTGGTAGTAAAAAATAAGAACAAAAATATGAAAATGCTCATAAGTAACTAGCTTTATTTATACAAGAACAAGTACATGTGATACAACCAGTCTTGGCAAGGAGGTTCAACGCCACAATACACAGCAAGACAAGCTACACATGCTTAATGGTCTAATTACAAGACAGCAAGTTTCAAAGGTTAAACAAGCAATACAAGCTTTTGTTCAAAGCCAAATAACAAGTCAAATACTTGAAGAGGC
>JAVXUL010000020.1:7532641-7551537 GCA_035590515.1 Trichilia minutiflora
CGTCCCGGTTGTGTGGATACCGTAGAGACGCAGAGATCGTTTGCGTTTTTTGGTTCTTCATCATTAAATCGCGCAAAAGGTATGAATGTTCAAATTCATAGCATTAAACGCAATAAGTTTATCGCATGGATCCTGTGAGGGAATCGGAAAATTTATTTTTCTGCTACTTGTATGGTTCCGGTTTTCTAACACAATTAACATTAAATCCATTTCGAATTTATATGGTGTATACAAATATGTATTTTCACAAAAATAGGCATATAAGGTAAAATTACTTATAAACATTTATAAATTTTTGTATTTATGAAAAACAGAATTCTTGAAGAAGCAACAAAAATAGAAAGAGTCCACTCATAGCTTAGGGAGGGTATACATTCCTTAGTTTCTCTCGTTCCTTGGCTCGGTACACGGATTCCTCGCTCGCGCTTCGTTACCTAACCATATATACCAAGCTATGTCAATATATATATTCTAAAATGAGGATACGAAGCGTATACGTGATATGCATGGTTGTCCGGGTTTTTTCTAAAATCGAAAAATACACGAAATCTACCAAATCTTTTGTTACTTGCATAAACGTCTAAGTATTAATGCTAAGAACTCACATTGCTGCTGTATTCTCGTTATTTGGCTCGATTTCATAATTTAATCCTACGGATGCTACGTGTTTGTCGGAATAGTAACCCTAGTTACAGTTCATATTTGTCCATTTTCTCTAATTTATATCTATGGTTTTCTAATGACTTACTGAGTTATTATTTACTCTAACTAGCATGCAAAAACCACAAAACATATATGGAAACTATCGAAATCTACTCAGATGAATATTAAAACTCATACAAATTAAAATTGATAAAATACGAAATAAAATATACAGACATATTAGAAATGAGGCTACGAACCTCGTGGTATGGTCGGTTTACTCTGATTCGACCTAAAATTCAGAAAACCCCAAAATGTAAACCGAAACCCTAGCTTCTTATTTCCATTTTTTGCACTTCTACTGGCAAATCAAGCTTTCAGGGAGTTAAAACGTAGGTGATAGATGAAGAGAAATCGAAAATATGACAAGAAATCGGGTGATGGCTAAGAGGAGAAGAGGAGAAAACGTGAGGGAGAGGAAGAGAAAAAAAAGAGAAGAAAAGAAGAAAACACGTGAATATGGGGTCTCAGCCCCTATTTATAGAAAAAGGATGAAATTACTATTTTTTCCTCAAGTTTTCTTAAGGAAAAGCTTCTAAAAAAGGGCAAAATCATCATTTTATACCGATTCAATCGAATGAATTGGGGGAATTTGTTCGAACGAATATGAATTCGATTGAACGAATTGAGCTTCAATTGAACGAATCTGGCACTTTTGAAGTAAGAGAGCTCCCTAATTTTTCGTTCGAACAACACCATCGATTCGACCAAACAAATCACTATTCGATTGAACGAATTTAGGACCAAAATTTTTCAGAGAGTTCTTCCAAATTTCGTCTGAACGTTCCACTTTTCGTTCGAACAAAATGTTCTATTCGTTCGAACAAATTTCCCATTCGTTCAAGTGAATTTGGGTCCAGGAATTCATTCGAACGATTCAACCCATTCGTTCGAACGAATTGCACATTTTCTACCAAATCCTTTCCTAAATTAAAAAATATCGTTGGGATTTACCTCAAAATAGAACTTACTTTTAATTACGTTGGGGTTCCTGCGTTCATGACCTCAAAACTCTAACTTAACAATCTTAAATTCCTAAAATAAATATGAAACTGTGTTGATATATTAACAGTATACGAAATGAGGGCAAATGCATGTACAGTAAAAAGATAAAATGATAGATATGCCCTTGAGTTATAGACACGGGGCTCACACGAAAAGTAATTATTTTTTATTTTTTTTTAATTTATTTATTTTTCACATGTCTTTTGGCAACGACATTGACATTGTTGTCGTTAAAATGTTGTTTTAGCAACGAAATGTTTGTCGTCGCTATAGTTACATTTTCTAGTAACTATAGCGACATTAGAAAGAGTGTTCAAGGCCCCTTAATTAGTTGTTGATGAGGGAAGATTTTTTTTTTCTTAAAACGTGGGAGTAGACATGGCCATTGTTTGACCAGAAAGTTCGCGTAAAGATAGAAATCTGACCTAATGAATCAAAAAGCAAAAATTATTAATACCTTTATTAAAGCTCTTATCTTCAAACTTAAATTTTTAGATCAGTGGCAAATTTAATATATTATTAAGATAGATTATACCTAATGGTCATGTGTTGGAAGAAATATAAATTACAGTAGAATGAGCAAATTGAAATCCTTAGAGGTCTAATTAATAATAAATAGAAGAGTCAAAGTACAAAAGAAAACCTAACAAGATCCGTAAGAGAAAAACAAATTAATGCGATGAGTGAATTAATTAAAGATATAATTTAGTATAATATTAAGTATATTATTTGATGATAAAATTAGGTTAAATATGTTTTTGGTATATTAAGTATTGTTACCGCCTCAATTTATTTTTGATATTAAATTTATGACAATTCTCTGAATTAATAAAGCGATTAAAAATTATGCAATAAATTATTGACAAAAGGTTTAACCAAATGGGTTTTACACATATTTTGGCCAAAGGTTAAGAGAATTAAAAGAAATATTTTCCAAAAAAGAAAACAGAAAAAATAAAAACGAATATTGTAGGAAGTTACTTGAAATTAATTATGTCTGAATTGTTATGGTTGTTAGAGTGTGACGAAAGACAATGGACATAGAAGATGAAAGAAGTTAGTGTTAGATGGATGCCCGTGAGATTGTAACGTTTGTTAAGAGAGACAAATAGATTAAGTGTTTTGTTTGTGACGTTGAGCTGGGTTTCTGGTTTGCTCTCACGGGAATCCACCCACCTCTCTCAGTCACGTGTTCCTCTCTCTCCCTCTCGCATTCATATTCATACTCTACTCTTGTAGAGAGATATATCAAGTTTGTAATTGACGTGCGCAAGCTGTTTTCTTCATATCAACTAAAACTACAACTACAACTAGTTATTAGACAGACGGTCATTCCTTCCACGTTGCTTCTCTTCCTTACATTACGTACCTATAAACTCCCACTTAATATTATGATACTTTTTTTCAAAAATCCCAAATACTTCTTTAGAATGAGGATTTTGTTCAATTAAGTTTGTGATACAAAGAATGTTGACCTTTTAAAAAAACAAGAGTATCGAATATTATGTCAAAAATTAAGAGAGAAATGGCCGTTTACCCGTTCTTTCTTTTATATGTAAGCTCAACAATTTGTCAAATAATTATCATGGCTATTAGTTAAGTTGAATGCCTATTAATTAACCAGCTCTGATTAATTTGGTTAATCCGAAAAGGTCAAGTAACGATTAGATACACAACACAGACAAAGATACATAATTGATTGTTTTTCATTACAATAGACACTAATGGCCTTTAACACAGTTTCCAGCTGAAGTAAAAATTTCTCATATTGAATTTCTACGTGCGGTTTGTGGATGAAATGATGAGCTCAGGAAAATAAGTGGTGAAATCTATCTTTTTAGCTGTCTCTCTCTCTGTCCCATGCGCATCTCAGAGTAAATTAGATCCTCCTGTTTCCCATAAAAAAATGGTTTCAGGATGTATCCAAGCAAAATTAAGACGATCAAGCTAAAGATATCATATCTTCACCATATTTGAGATCTTCTGCTGAGGAACTGATGTGAAGGGTATCTTTGCAGTTTCCAGTGTCTTCAGAATTGTACTTTCATCTGCTTACCTGACTGAATATAAACCAGATAAAGGTCAAGGAATGGCCACTTTGATCTGATGTTTATGCATTGGTCCCTCTGCAGACTAGACTTTGTCCTTAATTTGAGGCAGTTCAACAGAGTTAGTTCATTATTAATATATAATTTGAGCCAAAAGTTTCATTAATTTCATTTGAACCCCAAAAAAAAAGGAAAGGAAATTCACCAGTTACCGGGTTTCCTCAAAGGACAAATGCTTACCCAAATAATTAAAGTTCTCTTGTTGCTATGCTAGTTTTACTTGTAAAGGGAGCAACAACACATTAAATATTCAGCACGAGGGATGTCCCATATTATACTTAATAAAAAGATTTGTCCTAAAAGCTAGATTAATTACTACCCTAAATCATGGTGGGATCATAAAGATGAAGGAGATTAATTAGAGAGAAGAAAGGAATGTCACACGTGTAAGGTAATATTTGGGGAATGTAAAAGTAAGATTGGGTTAAAAAGGACATTACATGAGAAAGAATAGACAAGGGCCGAATGGCAGACACAGTCCCACTGCTGCTTTCGGTGTTGCTGCGCTTCAGCCCTCTCGCTGACTCCATTACTCTTTACGCTTAACTATACTGCTACTGTTATTGTTGTCATTGATGCGCTCTGATCTTTTACTTGTAGCCTAAATTGTATCAGATCACATATCTAACACAAGATCTAAGTCAAGTTACTTTCTTTCTCAAATTGTCATCAGATTTTCAAAGATTCTTTTAATTAATTTTTACTATAATAAACAATAATACAATTATATATGATATAAAATCTAATGGATAATCTTTTATATATATTTATATTGCTAAACTGGTAATTAGATATTTTCTCAATTAGTGAACTGGTAAACAAAGAATTGAAGGGTGTGGTATCCAATCACAAATAGAGGCTTTTCTATCTGATCCATTCAAAATCTTCAAATTCTGTGCATGATCATACCTTAAAAAGCTAGCATATATATTATACCGGTATATTTCTGTATTCTGATCATAATTCTGTAGGAAATAGTTAAAAGCATGAGCATTATATCTCACTTATATAAATGAACGATTTTAGTAATAATATTTAATATTTGAAAAGCATTTAATTTATCATAAACAAAAAATGAGATAAAAGGAACCCAAATTGTAAATATCAGTATTAGCATTAATTAATCTGTATTTTTTCTTTTTCTACACTATATATTTACACCCTTATTTTCAAATCAAAGAGTTCACTATGTAAGTTATTAATAAAAAAATAACATAGAAAATATAGATAATTTGATCATACATATATAAAATAGTATTAAAAATAAAAAAATTTTGTACAAATTTTTATATACAAATTGATATGACATATTATTATTAATTAATAAAAATATAAAATTAATCTAATTACTAAAAAAATTATATGAATCATGAGGGGTAACTAATATAATTTCTAGTTCTTAATAAGAATTTGTACAAAATGTTTATTTCTCAAGCATTATTTTATGAATGTTAATGATGAATATATATAATTTCTTTATTCTTTAATATTATTTAATCTTCTTAATTTGTCTCTACTATCTCTCTCTTCCCCCTAGATGTGTATATATACATATATATCGACTCAATCTCTTTCGAAAATTTTCTAGTGATATCCTCTCTCTCTCATTCTCTTTCTCGCTCATGTTGGCTTTATTTATTCCATTTAGATCTAACCTGTAAACACAGCTTATATAAATAATTTCTAAATTCGAAACTCTCTTTGATGGATATCACAAGACCCCATCAGCATCCCTGATCCCTCTCCCATTTTTCTACCCCATGCATGAAACTATTCAATTGAGTATCTTTGCCTCTGCAAAAGGAAACTGATCACACCTCATTTTCTTCTCTTTTTTACTTTCAGGCAGGTTCTCTTTCCTTCACCCTAAAGAAAAAGAAAATAATATTTCATGTTCTCTTTACCTATTTGATCTTAAGAGAGCCATCAACGATGTCCTCTGATAATATTCCCGCAAAACCACCAGCTGCCAAAGAAGAAACCCAAGACCTTGGCAACCGGAAAGCAGCCTCAATAAGGCCACAAGAGCAAGCCCTCAAGTGCCCCAGATGTGATTCACCCAATACAAAATTCTGCTACTACAACAACTACAGTCTTACGCAACCAAGACATTTTTGCAAGACATGTAGGAGGTACTGGACTAAAGGAGGAGCTTTGCGC
This sequence comes from Trichilia minutiflora, assembly GCA_035590515.1. Lineage (NCBI taxonomy): Eukaryota > Viridiplantae > Streptophyta > Magnoliopsida > Sapindales > Meliaceae > Trichilia > Trichilia minutiflora. The sequence continues at coordinate 7,538,617 of JAVXUL010000020.1, forward strand.
AACGTTCCAATTGGAGGTGGTTGTCGCAAGAATAAGAAGATAAAGTCATCTTCGAGACTATCTGCTGACTCAACGGACTTCGGTTCAGCTTCAGATATCGGTGGTTTGAAATTCTTTCATGGTCTGTCTCCAGCTATGGATTTTCAACTTGGTGGATTATCATTTCCCCAGGTGAATCCTTCACCAGCTGGTATCTGTAGCCAGTTTTCTTCATTTGGAGACAGTAGCAGTCCTTCTTGTTTCAGTCTTGATCCATCTGGCAGCTCTGCTAATAATTTGATGGGGTTTAATTATCCACTTTCTTCTGTTACTAATAGCTTCAGCGGTGCAATTCAAGAAATGGGTTCATTAAATGTTAACAGTAGTCTTGCAACTTCAATTGAGTCTTTGAGTTCTATCAACCAAGATTTGCATTGGCGATTGCAGAAGCAAAGACTGGCTATGCTTTTCGGAGGAGAGAATCAAAAAGAAAGCAGTAATGTTTCTTCAGTTTATCAAGACAGCCAGACACAGAAACCGCAACCCATTTTGTTTCAAAATCTGGAAATTTCAAAACCAGAAGTTTCTGCAGTTGGAAATTCAAGGCGAGAGGGAGTCAGTGGTGAACCTGCAACTGAGTGGTTCTTTGGGAATTCTTATGCACCAGTGACTGCTGCAACTCCAACAAATAGCGGCCGCCACGGTAATGATAACACAAACAGCTGGAATTGTGTTCAAGCATGGGGTGATTTGCCTCGATAGAGTGCTTTACCCTAGACATCGATAGAATCAGAAGTGAACAAATAGAGGAACAATATAAGGTAGTGTAAACACATTTGGGAATATGTTTGTTCTTATTTAATTAATTGGCTACTGCAGATCAACATGTACAAGTTGGGAAGAAACTATCAGATAGTGCTTTTTGTTTAATTTGCTAATATGTCGAACAATAGCCTTGTTGATGTCTTTCCTATTGTTTATGTTGCTTATGTTGCCTGTTATATATATCTAGTTATTTACTTTTGCATGTTCCTACAAAGATGCAGGAGCAGCAGGACTATTTCTGATTATGGTAACAATAAAAGCCTAGTTTTAGATGGAAGTGAATAACCACTGGTGGTTGCAGCTCTATCTCTCAAAACCTGTCTCTGTATGTTTCTGTCTCTATATGTTTACAACTTTAAGCATAAAGGGGATTTGTATGCATAATTTTGAAGCTCGCTACTTTCTCATTGAAACAAAGAGTTTGGGAGCCTAATAATATTGTTGTTATTATTGTGTCTTCTCAATCTCTTTGGGATCTGTGATGGATTTTGGATTGTTATTACATGGACTTAATTGCATATCTTTGATTTGTTTTATGTTCGGTGAGCATCCAAAACTCTCACCATCGAACTGCCCCTCAGCTCTCTCTCTTTCTATATATATCTAAATATATACATTGAGTCTCAGGCTCCTAAGTTAATGAAAAATGTCAACATATCTATGAAACAATGCAGTAATAGTCTGCTGGATGAGGCGTTCGCAGCTTAGGCCTGCAGCACAGAGCCTAGTTCTGCTTGCTGATCTCTCTCTCTCCCCCCTCTCTTTTTCTGTCTGTGCCTGCTTGCTTGGCTAGGGCTCTTCGTAATAATTAGGTGCAGTGTGGTGTGATCTGGTGGTGTCTGAAAAAGTGGTAGTTTGAAAGTGTATTGAATGAAAGACTGTCGACGTTTGAATGAATGAGAAAGAGAAAGAGAGAGAAGTGGTATCTGAAGAGGAGGCTTAGGTTTTGTGTTGCAAATTAAAAAAGAAAAAAAAACTTATTTTGCTTTTCTAGAGTCTTGGATAATGAGCACCTCCATGCTAATTACTACTTAGTATCAGTATCAAATATTGTTTTTTATTCTGACCAGCTAGTGAAACGAGAGAAAAACTTTGCTTTGCGAAACCAAAGGTCCCACACCTAGAAAAAGATTAACACTAATATGCTTTTTCTTTCATTACAAGCTAAGGAATTTGTTTTAATCACCAAATGTTCATGGCACTATATTAATCGAATTGTTATATGAATCATCTGGTAATTGACATATTTTTAATTATCATCTTATAAACACAACAATATACATCATCTTTTTCTCTTCACATGGGTTCTTATATATACTCTTTTACTCGATCGGGTCAAGTACATGACTTCAATTTTATTTCTTCCATATCTTGTTTCTCTTCTGGTTGTCTATGAAAGACTTGTGGGTAACAAGTTCTTAAATACTCTATTATGAGTTTTGTACCCTTAAGCTGAATTAAGCTAATTATAATAACTGATCTCTCGAAAGCTTTAACAGTTGCATGAACCCAACTATTGTTTACAGCCTGGAAGAATTCGAGCCTCCCTTTTTTTCACCTCTCCTTTAGCCACACTACACATAACCCCACCGCAGAAAGATACATTCTACACAGCAAAGCATTTAATACATATATGTGTTTTCACTCTAGACTTTAGTCTAGCCAGCACATATATACAAATATATGCAACATTCTATATGCTCTTTTGCCTGCCTTAGGTCCACATATTTGAATAAATAAGTTGTACCTTTTTCCATATACCTTTTTACCTCTCCATCTCTCTACAAATTCATTTATCGTAAGTACAAAAGCCAGCTCTTTAAAACAATGGCAATCATGTATATATTTATTTCATTCTTCTATACCCACCTCTTTTTTAATTTACAAATAAATAAATAAAATTATGTAAAGTAACTTGTGAACGTACTCATTATTAGTCATGAATTTTTATTTTCTTCATTTAACCTAATTGCTATATCATAGTTAGCCTTAGCTTCTGAGTTCTAAGAGAGATATGGTTGCGGGGTTGGTTGAAGAGAGAAGTGAAGACATGAAGCATCGTGATTTACGTGATAAGACTTGAGTGGGAGAAAACTTCTGTTAGACGACTACTTCGACTTCGACTACTTGTGTTTTGTCTCAACTGTAATTTACAGAACTCAACTCATTCACTGCGAGGAGCTCATGACATAATGGGCAATTTTATTCTGCTTCTCATTCTAACCCAACGATCTTACAGCCACTATTCCACACCAAATCAAGAATTACGAGAAGGGTACAGCATCAAGATGATCATTATCAAACAATTGATACTATGCAATCAAAGAAGAATAAGAATTAAAAGAATATAGGATTAATTAAAATGAAAGATATACAACAAAATAATCCAATATGTCATCATATAATAACGTTTGTTTTTTAGTGTTATGAGACTACGATTTTGTTGTTTTGTTTTGTTGGATTACGTGTTGAAAGAATGGAGATTATAGACCACCCAGCCCCAGCACTCGAACGAAAAAAATGTTTCGTTATATCATCACTCCTTTTGGCTTCTTCTAGTCTTGAGTTTCAAAAATAAAAGCTCCCACACCTTCTTACCAAGAACAATCATCATTTCATTTTTTGTTATTTTTTAAGGCATGTGGATGTCGGTAAAATTCTATGGCTCAATTTTACTATTGAGTTATTCGCCTCCAACCAACTGATTGGTACTTTCTTTTTTCATACGAGTGAACTAGTGGTAGGATTGCTGTAACTTACGGAACAATATAATTTGTTGGTGTTGTATTAAAGAAATAATTAATTGTTAATAAAAATAAATTGTACTATTAAAAATATTATTAATTTTAAAAATAAATTATAAGTTTTTGATAAATTTTAATATAATAATAATAATAATATATAATTACTATAAATATATGATAAAAACAATTTGTAAATATTATCAATCAAGTTTTGTCAAATTAAAAAAGAATCAACTTTAAAAGCATAATTACATGATCATACAGTAAAATTAACATAGCCGATTGTATTAATAAATTATTTAGTATCTTTAAAATTTAATAAGAAAATCAATTTAATATAAAAAAGTATAATATCAAAATAAAATTAACTTAATCAAAATTAATATTTTATGCACTGATGAATAAAGAAATTTTGATATACCGGTAAGAATACGATAAAATTAGAACCTAATAAAATATAAGATATAACACAACGTGTAATCTATTTCTACGAGTCCAATGCAAGATTAAATATAGAACGTCTTTGATTCCACCAAGAAATAATAAAAGGTCTCGACCTTAAAAAAATCAAATCCTTAAATTTAAGAATTTTAAAGAATTTTTAAAATTGAAAGTTGTTTGGTTAAAAATTTTAACGATACGTGGAGACCTCCTTGGTAGATGTCTGTCACCCCGATTCTTGCAACAACGTCATTTGACCGTCTGCCTCTCAAGGACCTTGACTACCCATCACCCGAGCTCCCTGACTCACGCCTCTCAGGTCCCTGATTACCTATCACCCGAACTCCCTGACTCACGCCTCTAAGGAATCTGACTGTCTAATACTAGCCTCCTAGGGATCCTGACCACCGACCTCCCACGGATCTTGACCACCCATCTTTTAGGAATCTTGACTATCCACCACCCAAGCTCCTTGATCATTGCCTCTCAGGGAAGCCTGACTCGTTACCAACCCTTAGAGATCATCAAAAATAGGAATAATTAATGATCAAGAACCCTGTGATAAGAAGCGTTGTCCTGATAAAATTCGGACATCCGTCCCATCTCTCGTCGAATTTCAGAAGATCTGACAACATCAAGCTTGATAGATGTCACGTCTCTTAAATAAAAAGTGGCTGGCACACTATCTTAAGGTATAGTGTCCCATCATTCTCATTCTTTGATGCCAAGTCACTTCACTTACATCCTAGAGACCCTATTTAAGGAGGCAAAATCAACAAACAAAGGGTTTGAAGTTGTTTTCATTCTACTTTGCTTTCTTTAATTGAGCTATCTGTCTCTTTCCTTTTGTCGGAATTGCTTGCTCCATCTTTCACTCTTTCGATGACTTAGACATCAGAGATTTTCCGTTGGAAACTCCACCCGACGTAACTCCTAGCGTGTTATTGTCTTACAAGGACTTGGAGGTGAGGCTCTACAAGAGAGGATCTGACCAATAACTCTCTCAGGCGTGGATGTAACAACGTAATAGTCACGTTCATATTCACACCTCAACAGCTGGTGTCATCTATGGAAAACTAACAAAAACCCATTTACAGAGTCATTCATTGAGAAAGAAAAATGTGAGAGCAATCTGAAAATTTATAGTACTTTGAGCTTTGGAAAAATGGCAGAACAAAGAAGGAAAGAGAGGAATTTAGTTCTAGCTAAAGCACTGCACACGGTGGTGGAAGGCCCCCGTTTGAACGTGAGGAATGCATTTTCCCTCTCATCGCAGGTGGATCTTGACTAGAGGATGACCACTTGACCAGATTGATGGTGAGTAGGGTGGACAAACTAGAGAAAGAATATATGAAGATTAGCCAATGGATGGCAGGAGAGTCTGTTTGCCCGAGAGAGTTAAGGGTGTCATACCCTCCAAAATGAAGGAAGAATTGGGTCCTAGCCGACAGCGATATAATAAGATAATTAATCGGGGTCAAAGGACAGGTGCCCCACACCTGACTAACTGTTGTACAGAAGAAAAAGGCTAAGGTGACTGACAGATTAGTAGAGGAACCTCCTGCCTTCCCAGGCCTTAATACTCCCTCTAAAATCTATGAAGGGCATGACAGGAGAAAGGGTGATGGCAATATAGACTATGATGCAGCAAGTGAGACCAGGACGAGGCATAGCTTGGCTTCCACGGACATGAGATTCTGTCTCAATGAAAAGCATACTCGAGAGAAGGAGGATACCATAGTCGTTAGCAAAAAAGAGGTGGAAGAATATGTAAGGAAGATGTTATACGAATTGAAGGGTAAAGGGGGAGTCGAGTTGGGAGAGAACTCGAGAACCGACAATGCTTGTCCTTCCACATTCACATCTTCTTTCATCAAGAAAATCCTGAAGCTTTGTCTATCCAGGAAGTTCAAAATACTATAACTATCCCCTTACACTGGAAAGTCCGACCCCTCCTTGCACCTGGACACCTTCCGGGAAATGATGCTGATCTAGGGACTGACTGACCAACAGATGTGCCAGCCCTCCCCTTTAATATTAGAAAGACTTACCTGATGTTGGTTTAAGAATTTACCGCCAGCATGTATCAGTAGTTTCACTCAGTTGGCAATGGCCTTCAAAAATAAATTTCGGGGAGCGATGACAACGAGCCGTAACCTAAGCACTTTACTGTTGGTACGTCAGGAGCTCAGAGAAACTCTGAAGAGTTTTGTGAGGAGGTACCATGAGAAAGTCATAGAGTTGGGCGTATACCACCACCCGTTAGTGTTAGAAGGTTTGAAGAGAGGTCTAAGGATGGAAAGGGCCTGGTATACCATCCACCGACGGACATTTGATTCTTATGAGGCAGCCCAGAGTGAGCTGATTGATAAAATTGAAATAGAAGGAGAGATGTTCCTAAGGTTGAAAGAGGAGGGTCGGGTCATCCCTATCAGGAGAGAACAGCACATAACTACTCAATGAAGGAAAAAAGAGGACCGCTATGTGAACCTTGGGCGTGACAAAAGAGACAAGGGTCAGGGAAGGCCTCTCCGTAAAACGAGAAGGGATGAGAAGCCCCCAAGTCCCAACAAATGAGAGATCACCCGGGAAGAGTGGCTCAGGTAACCACTCGCAACTTCATGCCTCTCAGAGCCCCTTTATCTGAATTGTACAAGGACGCTCACTACAAAAGATTATTGGCACCCCAACCCCGAGGATGATAGGTCCCTAAGGCCTAATCAGGGTATCCTAGGTAGACTTACCCTGACAGGATTGTCGAATAATTCGTGCAAGAATTATACCCGTTACTCCCTGTCCAGTCATCCGTTAGATACGCACGTAATGAACGTGCATACCAACAAAAGGCCAAGCATCACTACCATCCCTAATTTGTTTACCGATGAGGATAAAGTTGGAGTACACTATCTGTATAATGATGCGTTAGTAGTGGCCATGGGGATAGCGTCCAAGCAAGTCAGCCAGATCTTGATCGATAGAGGAAGCTCAGAAGACATCATCTTCAAAGATACCCTGGACTCCTTAGACATAGAGGATCTAGAGTTGACCTAGGCTAACTCGGCCCTATACGGATTCGGGGACACCTGCATTATTCCCTTAGGATTAGTACAGTTGCCTGTGACTATAGACGACAAGCCTTATCAACGGACGATCATAGTGCGCTTTCAAGTAATAAATCTAAAGATCCTCTACTCTGTCATTATAGGAAAACCTTTCCTTTGAAACACCAAAGCAGTGAAAAGTGTGTATTACTTGAAGCTGAAATTTTGAGCTGGAGATGGGATCGTGATTATCAAAGATAATCAAATGGAAGCAAGATCCTACTTCACTACCTCTGTTCAAAAAATGTACTGTATCCAAGGGGAGCCTTTAGAAACAACTGCCAAGGCGCAAGGGAAACCATCCCCCTATGATGTTGAAATGACTGACATACAAGTGGCATCTTCCTCCCCTGAAGACGCTATAGAAGGAAGCATATCCCAAAATCCGATTTTGGAACCAGTGGAGGTTCTGGAAAGCATGACAATTGATGGGCGGCACCCTAACAAAATGATCCAGGTAGGAAGTCAGCTGACTCCTGATTTGAAGCAGGTTACAATTGTTACATTAAAGCGAAACAAAGATGTGTTCGCCTGGAGTCATAAGGACATGCTAGGGATAGATGCAGATGTCATAACCCATCGATTGACCGTTAATTCTGCCATAAGCCAATCCAACAGAAGAGGAGAGTCTTTAATACAAAAAGGTAGAAGGCTATCCAGGCGGAGGTTGATAAACTGCTCAAGGCAGAGCTCATCAAAGAAACCAAGTACCCCGACTGGCTGACAATTGTAATACTGGTGAAGAAAGCCAATGGGAGCTGGTGGATGTGCGTCGACTTCACCGACGTTAACAAAGCCTGAATAAAGATAGTATTCCCTGCCTCGGGTTGACCAATTAATAGACTCTACTGTCGGACACAAATTATTGAGCTTCATGGATACCTTCTCGGGGTACAATCAGATACTCATGCATCTTTTTGACCAAGACAAGATAGCTTTCATTACAGATCAAGAGTTGTATTATTACAAAGTGATACCCTTTGGGTTGAAGAACGCTGGAGCGACTTTTCAAAGACTCGTGAACAAAGTGTTCAAGCCACTAATTAGAAGTTCCATGGAGGTCTATGTGGATGACATGATCGTAAAATCCATCAAGGCTAAGGATCATGCTCTCTACCTAGAGCAAGCCTTCTCCCTCCTCAGAGAATATAACTTGAGGCTCAATCCCGAGAAGTGCGCATTTGACGTTAGGTTCAGAAAGTTTTTAGGCTTCATGATCAGTGAACGAGGGATCGAGGCTAACCCGAAAAAGGTCCAAGCCATAATGGACCTGAGAGCCCCCAGGACCTTGAAGGAATTACAAAGCCTGACTGGAAAGTTAGCGGCACTCAACCATTTCATCTCTAAATTCACTGACAAGTGTTTCCCTTTCTTTAGATCCGTGAGAAAAGGCAAGGGTATGAAATGGGACGAAGAGTTTGAAAGTTCATTTCAACAACTCAAGGTGCACTTAGCCTCAGTCCCGTATTTGGTCAGCCCTTTATCTGAAGAGACGTTGTACCTCTACCTCGCAGTCAGCCAGCACGCCATCAGTTCAGTGCTATTAAGGGAAGATCATCAGAAAACACAGAGGCCCATATACTACACCAGCAAAGCATTATTGGATACTTAGACTCGATATATAAAACCTGAGAAACTGACGCAGGTATTCGTCGTAGCAGTTAGGAAACTGCGCCCTTACTTTCAGGCCTATGAGATAACAGTGCTCACTGATTAGCCACTCAGACATATTCTTCATCGACCTAACCTATCGGGAAGGCTCTCTAATGTTTTATTGACTAACAAGTTGGACAGTGCAGAAAAACAAACTCGGTACTGTAGCACCCAATTGTACAAGAAAACAGAATGTTTGGCATTGCAGAGGGCCATACTGATTTACGTGTTTTATTACGTCCTTCTTCGTTTTTTCTCTCTTAAACCTAGGGGAGATTTTGGAGACTTTTTGGAGGCCAAAAAACAACAAGAATTCAAGGTTAATTCTCAAAGACTGACAGCAACAATAAGGAGAAGAATTGAAGATCTGGAGATTCTTGGTTTGCATTGAAGATTCTTGAGAGTTCTTTCTATCTCTTTTTTTAATCTTTGTTCCTTGTGTTATTGGACAATGAGATACATTATGTTTGATGTTGTTTTGACTCAAATCATGTTAGGCTAATTTTATTACTTAGAGAATTGATGTAGTCGTTGTTGGATTCCCGTTCTAATTGCTATATTACTTTTTGAATGAAATTAAATGAGTTTATTTATATTATTTGGTATTTAATGCTTCTTAGTTACTGGCCATAATTAAGATGTTATTAGATTTGAATCTTATGACTCGAGAGAGCGAGATTTAGATTAGATCACAAACCATATGACTTGGTCTTCAATTAGTCGGGAGACAATTGAATTCCTTGAAAACACATAGAAAAGGATTATGAGATTAATGCATATCAAATTTTAATTGAAAATAGGGATATTACAATTAGGTTTAGAGATAGACTCATTTACCTTAAGAAAGGAAGTGAATACTTAATTTTTGTTTTATAAATTCAATTCAATCAAGCTTAAAAGAGGGTAATTAAAACGGGATAACAATAATAGACGAAATTAATTCTCTAGGTTCATCATAACTGAAGTTAGTTTCCAAAGGTTCTCATAGTTATTTTTATTATTTCTTTTATTATATGTTTTCAATTTAATTCAGTTACATTTACTTGTATAAATATCATCTAGATAAAGTTTTGGTTTAGTTTAATTGTAGGAATCAATTAAAATTTAATGACTTCCCTATAGATATGATACCCTACTTACTATAGGACTATAACTTGACACCGTATATTTGCAGGTAAATTTTGCACATTAAGATTAGTGTGAACAACGTGGTTGCTTGCACATATTAAAAACATTAAGCTCAAAAGTCATATTGCTAAATGATAATTTTATAACTCCATTCCTGCAATTAATCAAGGCATTCAAAATTGTTAAAAATGGATGTCCTAAAATAAATGGAATTGTATATCTATTTTCACATATTGTGTATCCAAAATAATAGAATAAATGAATTTATCAATTTGAACTAGTACATCTTCTATAAATTCTTTTGGCACTTTTACTGATCAATCAGCAAGTAAAAGACTCACAGATGTTGGTTTTAACTCACATAACTTGAGCTGTTAATAAACTGAATATGAAAGTAAGTTTACACTATCACCAAAATCAAGTAAGCTTGTTCAATTTTATGATCTCCAATAATATATGAAATTATTGGACAATATAGATCTTTGTATTTTATTGTATTATTATTCTGAAAAATTACACTTACTTGTTCGATTAGAAAAGCTTTCTTTTTCACATTCAATTTTTTTTTACTGTACATAAGTCTTTCAAAAATTTGGCATATGAGGGTACTTGTTTAATCACATCTAACAAAAGAATGTTGACCTTGACTTGTTTAAAAAACTCATAAATTTCTGAATTATGATTTGGTTTATTTAGAGAGATTAATGCATGAGAAAATGGTCGTACAAGTGTTGGTTCGGTCTTATCTATAATAGGTGTAAGTTTGTCATCGCTTTTCTTACTTGTAGAGATTGATTCCTCTTTCTTATACGTATCAAGAATGGGCTTTTTAACAACCTTACCACTACAAAAAGTAGTAACTGATTTAACTTGGTCTATGTGCTAGTCAACTTTTGAATTTAATTGGCTTTTTGGATTGGACTGTGATTGAGATGGAAACTTACCTTTTTCATTAATACTAAATACTGTTACAAATTTTGTGAGAGTATCTTTCAAATCAATTAATGATTGAGTTATTTGATTATTGAATGATTCTTGCTTTTCAATGAATGTATGCATGGTTTCTTCAAGAGTTTTTAACTTTGACTGATTATATGAAAGAGGAAGGCCTTTGTAGTTGGGATGTCTAAGCATTATGGTCATTTCTTCAACTAAAGTTTGGATGGTTTCGTCAATTTGGATTGTAAGTGTTGGAGTATAGAGATGGGTAAGGCTTCTAAGCATAATCTATGGTATTTATTTGTTTATGCATGGCTTTTCTGAATACTAGAAGGTTTGGACATTCATTTTTTTAGTGTTCAATGTTATCACTGAAGGTTCTATGGCCTAAATCATGTTTGAAATGTAAGTTTTCATGCCAAAAACCCTAAGCTAAGAACATGAAAAACAATGGAAATCAAGTGATAATACCTTAGGGCTTTTGTTGCTCACTTTATGTGCTTTCTTTCTTGATGAAGATAAAAACCAAAATGTTGATTCCTCTCCACTTTACACCATTCTCAAGCTTCTTCCCATAGCTGGCCGAAATAGAGAGAGAGAGAAATGGAAAACATTGATTTTCTATGCTAAAATAATTGAAAAATGAAATTTTTTTTTTTATTTATTTTATTTGATATTTATCTAATAAATATATTAAATAAATAAAATTCATGTGATACATTCAATCCTATCTTTGATGTGTGTAACCATACAAATGGACCAATCAAAATTAAATGCAAAATCAAATTTATTATCAAATAAGAAAATGACATGTGTTTGATTTTAAGGTATTAAAATAAAAATAATTTTTATTTGAGTATTAAACACTTAAATACATCATTTAATGGTCAAATTAATTAATAAATTAATTAAAATAATGGATTATACCAAATCCATAAATTTTTGATAATTACCATAATGTCCTTGATCACATTTACACATAAGGATAAAATAATAATTTATATTTAAATAAAACACTTTAATTTAAATTTTATCATTTTATATTAAAATCTTATTTCAATATGTTTGATAATCACAATTATTAACTTTAAATATATAATTTACAATAAATTACACACATGTATCATATTAGGGGTAAAACGATCATTTTGCACTAAATTGACCTATTCAACTTAGTTTTCATTATTTTACCTTAAAATCACATTTGAACATATTTGATAATCATTATTATCAAATTTGGCAAGTAATTTACATTAAATTACCTTATGCTATCAATATATCATCTCTTTAACACATTAAAGAGTAGTTAATACGTATAACTATTATGCGTATCGGTTTCGATCTATTTCTATATTATCATGAAGGTGCTAACCCTCCCTCGATAATATTTTAATCTCTCTCTCATGTGAAGAAGCATTTGAGGATCTTAGTGGACCATGAAGGTTCACCGTGACTCAACCTTGAACAAATGCCGAACGTTTTAACTCTGAATATTTCGGTTGCTCATCGACTATGTTTAGTATCTAACAATATGCTATAGTCCCTAAGTCACGATGAAGAAGTATCTTCATCAAATCTTTCCTTGATTGCACTTAACGTGTGAGTAATATCTTTTCATCGTTGTATCCTAATTGAGATAAGGGTTCATAGACTATAAAAACCCTAATCCCAATATTACTTTGAATCGTCAATCATATGTTAATATTATGCTGTGGCCACAAACTTATAATCAAGATATCATATCGACATTCGATTAGGAACTTGACTCAAACTGAAGCAACGAGAATTCTCAACCCAATATATCAAACGAACGGATCATATCTTGACTGTCAACCGAACACCTATATGAACAAAGCATACCCGAACCGGTTTCTTGTACAAGGCGTGATTAGCCCTGCACTTATACACCGTATGAAATACAACCATCCATACAGAGTCCAATTTCAGATGTCTCAGGTCATAGGATTATGTCGCACACTATTACAATCTATTAATAAATCACTGACTACATGCATACTATATGATTCATTGATGTTCGATCATGTTCGATAAATAGTTCATCAACTATAAATCCATACTAATGCTCTTATGACAATACATATATTGTCAGC
>JAVXUL010000020.1:7551637-7567284 GCA_035590515.1 Trichilia minutiflora
ATGAGTGGATTTGACCCCCTAAGCCTGTTGTCATCAGATTTATCCTCATCACTAGCATAAATTTTAGTTTCTTAGTAGTTGTTAGAATTACTTTATTCGTTTTGTTTGTCTAAATAATATTTACCATTCCAATTGTGGTAATTAACGTGTTAGTAATTATTAATCCTCATAGGAACGATATCCTACTTCTTTTTACTACTAAACTTGACACCGTGCGCTTGCGATTTTCGACATCTGATTTTGTGTGTTTATTAATACGATGGACACACACTCGCTCAACATCCTATTTCATGTGTGGTCAAAAACAATGCTCAACTAAGACATCTAATATCTTCCGTATCCTAAAGTGACATATTGGACCTCTCCTATATTCCTCTCTCACAACTAACTCCCTCAAAGAACTCATAGGCATATATAATTGATTTTCTCTAAATAAAATTCCCTCATGCTTATAAAACTTTCTAAAGGTAGCTTTCTCACAAGCCTTATATATATTAGAAAAATCATTGTTGTTAGCATAAAAATCTTTAATGTATTCAAAACTTAATAACATTGCATCAAGAGTAAAAACAAGGGTATACCTATGAGACAATACGTCTAGGACCATATTTTCTTTGTCTTACTTGTACTTGATGACATATAGCAAGGTTTCAATGAACTCAACCCATTGAACATATCTTTTATTCAATTTGCTTTGCCTTTTCAAGTACTTCAATAACTCATGGTTCGTATGAATGATGAACTCATTATGTAAACCCCGTTCCTAAAGTATATAGGTATTATGGTAATTTTCTTTGTATAAATTTGTGTATGTTGTTGCATGTAGTTTAGGCATTAGAGAGTTTGTCATTTAAAATTCTATTGTAGAGAAGGTATGTGATGTTAAATGGCTCTATAGCAAGAAAGATTTGAATTTTTGATCTTAAAATAGATTTTGATTAGAAAATAATTCTTTATCTTATAGATCTCTACAAAAGCTTTTTGTTGATATATTATATGTTCCGTGAGATTATCTAAACCATAAGTTATTGATTTTTGAAAATGAGATTTAATTGATAAGAAAAAAGAAAAAGGTATTGATCTTTTGTAGTGATGAATCAATCTAGAGGCATTGAGTATTTATATATGACAAAAAAGTATCGATACTTTGTTCCTAGAGGTTAATAGTATTGATACATAGATGGTAGTATTTATACTTGCATATGAAAATAAGTAGATAACGTCATGCTATACCCATAGCTGAAGGTATTGATACATAAGAGAGAAAGTATCAATACATATAGGAGGAGTATCGATACATACTAAAAAGAAATTAATACATGGGAGCTACAATGAGTCTAGGGGAGCCCAAGTATCGATATTTAGAGGAAAAGTATCGATACTTTGGGATGTTAGATAGACTTTAACGAGTCATTTTGGAGGAGATATTTTGATCATTTTATAGCTACCTTTTTATAGATAACAGAGTCTCATCTTCTCCAATCTTTCCCGTCTTCATATTTGAAACACATTTCTCTATTTTCATATCTAAAACTCATTCTCATTCAAATTTTCATTAATCCTTGCGATTCTTTCTTGGGTTTCTTTGCAAATCAACACTCGAGCTTAGGATCACCATTTGATTGGAGTATTACCCGTTAATTGAGAGGAATCAGGAGAAAGGACTTAGGTGAACAATAGCAAAAAGGAAAACTCGAGTACAGAAGGGCTCTATAGTCATCTCTAAGCTTAGGTAAGGGCATCGCTTAGCTTATTCCTTTGATTTGAGATAATATGGAACATGAATCATTAAAAAAAAAAAAAACCTAGATTTACTATTCATCCAAAAACCTAAAATTTGGGTATAGTCTAATTTATCAACTGAATTGATAAATTAGAGTGATTAACTATTGTATGGTATTGAGAAAACAAAGGATAAGTTATCTTCAAGGTTAGAAAAAAGATTGACACAAATAGGTTTAGTAAGAAAAGGGAGAGATTCGAATTGTTGTCTAATGTGTGAGTAATGAGGATTCATTTATGAAATAAATGATTTAGCATTGCATATTAACTAGGCTCAACATCCTCACAAATTCATAATCCATGGATTCAAAGATAAAAAGTTCAGAAATACAACCAAGATCTTCAAAAATGAAGATAATTATTTCTTCCTTTCTTTTTCTAGTCTTTACATCCAACGGAATCTTCTCTTTTATTTTTTCATAGAAGTACTACCTTTTTTCAGAGTGTTAAATCCTTTTTTTTTTTTCTAGAGAAAACCCTTTTATAGATGAGAATTCACACATGTAAAATGAGGAGACTCACATATATTCGCTCTAGCAAAAATTCTAGTAAGTTTACTTTTCAAAATGGCTGCAGCGAAAATTGATTTTTGATGTGGAAAAAATCCCTTTTCTAGATGGCACTTCTCTAGAAAAATGGCTGCAGTAGAAATAGGATTTTTGCTGTGACGAAAATCTCATAAACTTTCTTTCAAACTTCCTTATTATCGATGTAGTGATACACTAGTTTTCGCTATGTTTCGCTACAAAATATTCAATTCTTCCCTTTTCCTTTAATAATCTTCAAATCATGTGAAAACCTTTATTTTTATACCTACAGACAAAAACTTAACAAAAACCATGAGATCTCTAGCTATTTACTTTGAAACTCGCATAATATACTTTGCAACTTGCATAATACTAAGTAAGGATAACTTAAAAAATTCAAATAATCAACGCTTCCTCACCTGTTTACACTCATACTCATGTTTATGCACAAAATAGGTAAGCAAATCACTCAGCCTCCCTCTTTAATTCTTGTAGTGAATCAATATCCAACAATTCAAACTCAACAAGTATGTCAAAACAAATGAATAAGAAAATGAAATAAGTAACAGAATATAGCTGAATGAATTTGAAAACAACAAAATTTGAACAAAGGATTAAGTAAATGATGAAACTAGACTCAAACCCTTAAGAAAAATTGAATCAAAAAGTGTTTTCCCCCAATTTTTTTTAAACCTCAATTTTTCTAATTTTTTTAGGCCTTTCTTTGATCAAATAACACAAAAATATGAATTTAAACAGGAACAATAACACAAGTATTTAAGAGGATAACAAATAACTATACACTTATTTTTTTAAAATTCTTTTTCAGATTTTTTTTGGTCAAGGATGAAACCCATTAATTTGTAAGAGATCCATAGCACACAATGTTGATTTTGAATCCTAGAAAAGCTAAATCAAATTATACGAATAAAATATTGACCAAAATATTTAGATTAATCCCAAAACCTAAGGATACTAAACCTAAAACGGAAGAAAATAATTAAACACAAAACCAGAGGTATAAAAATGGTGGAAAGAAAGATGCCACACTCATAAAGAGATTGTGAGTGCTAAGTTGAGTTTTGAATGCCCCAAGATTGAATAATCTTGACAAGTTCTATTAAGTTCTTTAAAGAACAAAAGAAAAGCTCTTAAAATATCATTACAATATTTTAAAGTTATGAAAAATCCTAGAAAAATGTGCTTATTTATAGTAATAAGTAGTTTACAACAAATAAAAGCTACAATAAAAAAATAAAATTTGTAGCGGTGATGTAGCAGTAAACAAAAGTTGCTGCAGCAAGAGTTTATGAAAAGTTAACTGCAGCGACAACAAGAAAACTCATTGCAACAAGAGGCTCTGCTTTAGTCTGGTATTCTTGGTATTTTTCGCTGCGGCTATAAGATAAAGCTCGCTACGATGAAACCTCACTGCAGCAGTAAGGCAAAACTATCTGCAGCATAATGTTCTTTACTAGAAGTTGGCTTGCAATAGGATCACCAAGTGTTAGGCCTCTTCCTCCAAGCCAAAGGTAGCTGATTTCACATCAACTTTGCTCCTTGTTACTTTGTATCAATCTACTAAAAGTTTCACGCCTTGTCTCAGCTCTCATTCTTGTAATTGGTCCTTCATAGGTGTTCAAAGGATCGTTTGAACTTCTCGATGTGCTAGCTTGATTCCATCAATCATACAAGGATATGACAAGGCTTTGGTTACCAACTGACAAAATGGAAGCAAAGCGTAAGCTCTCAAGCAAAATAATCCCATAAAAGAAGTTTGAATTTTATTAATAAAGTGGGTTATATGTTACATTACAATGATCTCCCTATTTATAGTAGGGTATATAAACTTACTTCTCAGGTAAACTTATTTTCCAAGTTAACAAAAACATGATAAATAAATACCAATTTATTAAGAAAATAAAAATTAAAAACATATTAAACAAAACTTTAAACTAATTTATAAAAATAAAAATTGTTAATAATAATTTGTAAATTTGGTGATTCTCACGTTCTCACCATGAGAAAGCGGGTTTAAGTTCTCTTAGTTGTTGATGAGGGAAGAATTTTTCTTAAAAAGTGGGAGTAGACACGACCATTCGTGGCCTAGAAATTTCGAGTAAAGGCTATTATATAATAGAAATCTGGCATAATGTGAACAACTAAACTAAAATTACAAATTATTAATACCTTTAGTTGTGTCTTTTTAAATAAGTATGATGTTAGTTAAAAAATATTTATATTTTTTTAAAAACAATCTCTAAGAACATAAGTTCTTAAAAGGTTATATATTGATACTAAAGATGAGTACAAAAAGAAACTAATAAGGGAGGCAAGAGGAAAAAAATTAATTAACTATATAGTTTAAGGTAATATTAAATATATTAATTGATGACAAAATTAGGTTAAATAAGATTTTGGTATATTAAGTTTTATTAGCGCCTCAATTTATTTTTTGATATTACATTGGTGACAAATGTTGACGTTCAAAAATAATGTGGAATAGAATTCTCTGAATTAATAAAGTGATTAAAAATAATGTGATAATTTATCAGCAAAAGGTTTAACCAAATGGGTTTATATATATTTTGGCCAAAGGTTAAGAGAATTAAAAAACTACTTTTCAAAATAGAAACAAGAAAAAAAAAAAAGGCGAATATTGTAGGATGTTACTTGAAATTATGTCTGAATTGGTATGGTTGTTAGCGTAAAGAAAGAAAATGAACATAGAAGATGAAAGAAGTTAGTGGGTTAGATGGATGCCCGTGAGATTGTAACGTTTCTTTAGCGAGACAAATAGATTAAGTGTTCTGTTTGTGACGATGTGCTGGGTTTCTGGTTTGCTGTCACGGGAATCCACCCACCTCTCTCAATCACGTGTTCCTCTCTCTCCCTCTGGCATTCATATTCATACTCTATTCTCCTAGAGAGATATATCCAGTTTCTAATTGACTTAGCAAGCTGTTTTCTTCATATCAACTAAAACTACAACTACAACTACAACTAGTTATTAGCCAGACGGCCCTCCTTCCACGTTGCTTCTCTTCCTTCCATTACCTTGCAACTCCCACTTTTCGTTGGAATTTTATATATATAAGCACTTCTTTTAGGGTTAACTACCCTTTTGTTCTTATTTTCTACTTAATATTAGATTTAGATATCTTATTTTTTAAGACTATCTAATACTCTTTTGCGATGAGAAATTTTATTTGATTAATTTTATGATGTCGAGGAGTGTTAGACTTTTGAAAAAATAAGGGGCATCGAAATATTAGAACAAAAATCAAGAGAGAAAAGGTCATTTACCCTTTTCTTCTCTTATATATAAGATCGAATAATTTATCAATTAACTATCATGGTGATTAAATTGAATGTCTATAAATTAACCAACTCCTATTAATTTGGTTAATCCCAAAAAGTCATGAAATGATTAAAGCGACACAAATACAAAGATACCACACTTAATAAATTGTTTCTCATTGCAATGGTGACTAATGGCCATGAGCACAGTTTCCTGCTGAAGTTAAAATGCCACATACTTTAATTTCTACATGCAGTTTGTAGATGAAATGATGAGCTTAGGAAAATAAATGGTAAAATCTATCTTTTTAGCTGTCTCTCTCTTTCCCATGCATATCTCAGAGTAAGCTAAATCTCCTGGTTCCCAAAAAGAAAAGGTTTCAGGATGTATCCAAGCAACATCAAGAAAATCAAGCTAAAGATATCATATCTCCACCATCTATTGAGATCTCCTGTTGAGGAACTGATGAGAAGGTATCTTTGCAGTTTACAGTGTCTTCAGAATTGTACTTTCGTCTGCTTCCCTGACTGAACGTAAACCAGATAAAGGTCAAGGAATGGCTACTTTGATCTGATATGTATGGGTCTCTCTACAGATTGGACTTTGTCCTTAATTTGAGGCAGTTCAACAGAGGTATTTCATTATTAATATATAATATGTAGCAAAAGTTTCATTAATTTCGTTTACACCACCAAAAAAATAAATGAAAAAGAAAAAGGAAAGGAAATCCGTCAGTTACTGAGTCTCTTTCTAAGGACAAATCGATACCCAAATAATTAAAGTTCACTTGTTGCTATGTTAGTTTTACTTATAAGAGGAGCAGCAGCACATTAAATATTCAGCACGAGGGGTGTCCCATATAATACTTGATAAAAAGTTTTATCCTAAAAGCTAGATTAATTACTACCCTAAATCATGGTGGGATCATAAAGACAAAGGAGATTAATTAGAGAGAAGAAAGGAATGTTACACGCGTAGGTTAATATTGGGGGAATGTAAAAGTAAGATTGGGTTAAAGGGACATTACATGAGAAAGAATAGACAAGGGCTGGTCTGTATGGCAGACACCGTCCCACTGCTGCTTTCACTGTTGCTGTGCTTCAGCCCTCTCGCTGACTCTATTACTCTTTACTCTTAACTACGCTGCTACTGCTACTGGTACAGTTATTGTTGTCATTGATGCGTTCTGATCTTTTACTTGTCTAAATTGTATCAGATCACATATCTAACACAACATCTAAATCAATCTTAGGTGCTTTCTCAAGTTTTCATCAGATTTTCAAAGATTTTTGAAGTACTTTTTACTATAATGAACAATAATACAATTATATATTACATAAAATCTAATGGATCATAACTCTTTTTTTCTTATATATTGCTAAACTGATAATTAGATATTTTCTCAAATTAGTGAATTGGTAAACAAAGAATGAAAGGGTGTGGTAGTTGAATATACCGATTACAAACAGAGGCTTTATATTTTATCCATACAACATCTTTCAATTCTATGCATGACACATCTTAAAAAGTTAGCATATATATTCTACCAGAAATTTTCTGATTTCTAATCATAATTCTGTAGAAAATAGTTTATAAGCATGAGCATTATATCTCACTTATATATATAGATGAACTTTTTTACTATAATAATATTTAATATTTGAAAAGCAATTAATTTATCAGAAACAAAAAATGAGATCAAAGAACCTAATTCGTATATATCAATGCTAACATTAATTAATCTAAACTTTTTTCATTTTTATCCTATATATTTATATCCTTATTTTCAAATCAAATATTTCTCTCTATAAGTTATTAATAAAAAAATAACATAAAAAAATAGACATTGATCATATACATATAAAGTAGTGTTAGAAATATAAACTTTTTGTAAAAAATTTTGCGTATAAATTGATGCATTGTTATTAATTAATAAAAACACAAAATTAATGTAATTATCAAAATAACTAATATAAATTATGGAACTCCTAATATAATTTTGAGATTTTAGTTTATAAATAAAAGCTTGTACAAAAATTTTGTAACTCTAGTGTTGTTTTAACATTTTAGATAAGAAGAGAATTTTCATTAATACTCAATTTTCATAGTCAATTATAGCATCTCAAGTATCTAGTTGTGAATCTCTTCATTCTTTCATATTATCTTAATTTTCTTAATTTGTCTCTACTATCTCTCTCTTCCCCCTACACGTGTATATATATATGCCGACTCCATCTCTTTTGAATAATTTCTAGTGATATCCTCTCTCTCTCTCTCTTGCTCGTGTTAGCTTTATTTATTCCATTAGATCTAGCCTGTAAACACAACTTATATAAATAATTTCTAAATTCGAAACCTCTCTTTGATGGATATCACAAGACCCCATCAACATTCCTGATCCCTCTCCTATTTCTTCACCCCATGCATGAAAGTATTCAATTGACTATCTTTGCCTCTGCGAAAGGAAACTGATCACAACGCCTCATCTTCTTATCCTTTTCACTTTCAGGCAGGTTCTCTCGCCTTCACTCTAAAGAAAAAGAAAAAAAAAATTTCAGGTTCTCATTATCAATTTGATCTCAAGAAAGTCATCAATGATGTCCTCTGATAATATTGCTGCAAACCAACCAGCTACCAAAGAAGAAAACCAAAACCCTGGCAACCGAAAAGCAGCCGCAACACGGCCACAAGAGCAAGCCCTCAAGTGCCCCAGATGTGATTCACCCAATACAAAATTCTGTTACTACAACAACTACAGTCTTACGCAACCAAGGCATTTTTGTAAGACTTGTAGGAGGTACTGGACTAAAGGAGGAGCTTTGCGCAACGTTCCAATTGGAGGTGGTTGTCGCAAGAGTAAGAAGATAAAGTCATCTTCCAGACTTTCTGCTGACTCGAAGGACTCCGGTTCAACTTCAGAGATCGGTGGTTTGAAGTTCTTTCATGGTCTCTCTCCAGCTATGGATTTTCAGCTTGGTGGATTATCATTTTCCCGGGTGAATCCTTCACCAACTGGTATCTGTACCCAGTTTTCTTCATTCGGAGAGAGTACCAGTCCTTGTTTCAGTCTTGATCCATCTGGTAGTTCTGGTAATAATTTGATGGGGTTTAATTATCCACTTTCTTCTGTTAATAATACCTTCAGCGGTGCAATTCAAGAAATGAGTTCATTAAATGTTAACAGTAGTCTTGCATCTTCAATTGAGTCTTTGAGTTCTATCAACCAAGATTTGCATTGGAGATTGCAGCAGCAAAGACTGGCCATGCTTTTTGGAGGAGAGAATCAAAAAGAAAGCAGTAATGTTTCTTCAGTTTATCAAGACAGCCAGACACAGAAACCGCAGCCAATTTTGTTTCAAAATCTGGAGATTTCAAAACCAGAAGTTTCTGCTGTTGGAAATTCAAGAAGAGTGGGAGTCAGTAGTGAACCTGCAACTGAGTGGTTCTTTGGGAATTCTTATGCACCAGTGACTGCTGCAACTCCGACAAACAGCGGCGGCCACGGCAATGATAACACAAACAACTGGAATAGCGTTCAAACATGGGTTGATTTGCCTCGATATAGTGCTTTACCCTAGATATGGATAGAGTCAATATCAAGAGGTAGAAGTGAACAAATAGAGGAACTATATATGCTAACATTGTGTAAACCCATTTAGGAATATGTTGTTCTTGTTTAATTGGCTACTGCAGATCAACATGTATAAGTTGGGAAGAAAAGATCTGATAGTGATTTTTGCTTAATTTGCTAAGATGTCGAACAATAGTCTTGTTGATGTCTTGCTATTGTTTATGTTTTGTATGTTGCCTGTTATATAGATCTAGTTATTTACTTTCGCATGTTCCTACAAAGAAGCAGGAGCAGCAGGACTATTTCTGATTGTGGTATTAATAAAAGGCTAGTTTTAGACGAAAGTGAATAACCACTGGTTCTTGCATATCTCTCTCTCTCTTTCTCTCTCTCAAAATATGTATGGCTGTCTCTATATGTTTCCAACTTCAAGCATAAAGGGAGATTGTATGTATAATTTTGAAGCTCGTTGCTTTCTAACTGAAGCAAAGAGTTCGGGAGCCTAACATTACTGTTGTTATCATTGTATCTTCTCAATCTCTTTGGGATCTGTGATGATCTGATGGACTTAATTGCATATCTTTGATTTGTTTTACGTTGAGTCAGCGTCCTAAACTCGCACTATCCAACTGTTTCTCTCTCTATATATCAGGAACTGAGTCTCAGGCTTCCAAGTTACGGAATAATGTCACCATATGAAACAACGGAGTATCAGTCTGCTGGATGAGGCGTTCACAGCTTAGGCCTGCAGCACTGAGACTAGCTTTGCTTGCTGATCTCTCTTTTTCTGTCTGTGCCTGCCTGCCTGCCTGCCTAGCGCTCTTCGTAATAATTAGTCGCAGTGAGGTGTGATTTGGTGGTGTCTGAAAAAGTGGTGGTTTGAAAGTGTATTGAATGAAAGACTGTCAACATTTGAATGAATGAGAAAGAGAAAAAGAGAGATGTGGTATCTGAGGAGGAGGCTTATGGTTCTTTGTTTTGTGGTGCAAGTTAAAAAATGTTTTGATTTTGCATTTTTAGAGTCTTGGAGAGTGAGCCCCTCCGTGCTAATTGCAACTCATTATCAGTATCACATATTGTTTTTTTGTGACGAGCTAGTGAACCGAGAGAAAAAGCATTACTTTATCTTCACTGCCTTCATTGATTCATTACTTTGCGAAACCAAAGGTCCCACACTTCAACATTCATCTGCTTTTCTTTTCATTACAAGCCATATACTTAATTAATTTCGTTATATTAACATATATTCGTCTCATTATATTAATCGAATTGTTATATGAATCATGGTAATCGACATATTTTTAGTTACCATCTTTAAATACAACAATAAATATCATCTTTTTCTCTTCACTCGGGTCTTATATTTACTCTTACTCGATCGAGAGTTTTGTTCCTTCCATATCTTGTTTCTCTTCTGGCTGTCCACGCAAAGATTTATGGGCAGCAAGTTCTTAAATACTATCAGTCTTGTCCCTATAAGCTGAATTAAGCTAATTACAAGTGATCTCTCAAAAGCTTGAACGGTCGCATGAGCCCTCTATCGTTTACAGCCTGGAAGGAGTTTAGCCTCTCTATTTTCACCTTTCCTTTAGCCTACACTACACATAACCCCACCACAGAAAGATAACATTCTACGCAGAAAAGCATACGTGTGTTTTCACTCTAGACTTTAGTCTAGCTAGCACATATATATGTGCAACATGCTATATGCTCTTTTGCATACCTTAGGTCCCTGTATTTGAATAAATAAATTGTACCTATTTCCATATGCCTTATATTACCTCTGGATCTCTCTATAAATTCATTGAATTCATTTATTATAAGAACAAAAGCCAGTTCTTTAAAACATTGGCAATCATGTACATATTTATTTCATTCTTCTATACTCACCTCCTTTTTATTTCTCTTTTTATAAATAAAACTATGGGAAGGAACTTATGAAACGTACTCATTATTAGTCAACTTTTTTTTTCATTCAACCTAATTACTGTATTATAGTTAGCCTTAGTCTCTGAGTTCTAAGAGAGATGGTTGTGGGGGTTGGCTGGAGAGAGAAGTGAAGACATGAAGCAGCGTGATTAACGTGATAAGACTGAATTGGGAGAAAACTTTTGTTGACTAATTCTAATTCGACTACTGTGTTTTGTGTCAACTGTCATTTACATAACTAAACTTGCTCCTTGCGAGAAGCTCATGACTTAACGACCCAACGATCTTACACCTACTTTATTGTATCAAGATGATCATAATCAGACGGATGATAATATGCAATCAAAAAAGAATACGTAGGATTAATTAAAATGAAAGACATACAACAAAACAATCTAACATGTCATATCAAATAATAACGTTTGATTTTGAGTGTCATGAGACTAAGATTGGGTTGTGTTGTGTCGTGTTGTGGTGTTGGATTACGTGTTGAAAGAATGGAAGTATAGACCAGTGAACCCCACCACTCGAACGAGAAAAATGTTTTGTTATATCATCACTCTTTCTGGCTTCTTCTAGTATTGGGTTTAAAAAATAACAGCTCCCACACATTCCACCAAAGCCGCAATCATCATTTCTTTCATTTGTTATCTTCTAGGCCATGTGGGTATACTTCTTTTATTTTATTTTATTTGTTTTAACATAATATTTGATGAGCTAGGTTTCAATTTTAATACGAGTTATTCGTCTGATTTGTGCTTTCCTTCTTCGTACGAGTGAATTAGTGGTAGAGATTGCTGAAACTTATAGAATAATTTATAATTTGATGTTGTTAGGTTGAAAAAATAATTAATTTTGTTAATAAAAATAAGTAAGTATTTATTAAATTGTATTATTAAAAATATCGTTGATGTCAAAATCAAATTATTTATAATTAATAAATTTTAATATTAAAATATTATGATAATTGATTGGTTGATATTTTTTAATGTTTTTTATTTAGATTTTGCTTGTTTTTGAGTTATTACACCTTGTTTTAATGAGTTTTTGCTTGTTTTTATATTGTAAACCTAAATTTTCAAAAATTGATAAAATGTGTATTTTGAATCAAATCTGTTCAGTTTTTGTATATTAGCTATAACTTCTTGTAAAATTATCGGATTTGGACGATTCAAGTTGCGTTGGAAAGAAGACTTATAGATCTAAAATTTTTATGAAGAAGTCAGATCATTTGACGTATCGAAGTGTAGGAAAATCAGGTTTGAAGTTGGCGGATAGACAAAAATAGGGCATAGACTGCAACCTCAAAAGACAGTAACTTGGGAATGTAGCGCCATTTCTGGTGCTGCAGCGCCAAGTTTCTGCCCCAGCCTTCTTAAAAAAATAGAAAACTGGAGTTGCAGAGCCAGCTACAGTACCAATTACGAAAAATTTTGAAATTTACTTTTTTGGACTCCTAATGCAACTTAATCTCTACTCTTTATAAAAGAAACATTTAGGACACGTTTGAAGGGACTTTTGGCACACTTGTGGAGGATAGGAGACAGAAGAAAACAACATTGGATTCATCAAGCAAGCAAGGACATTCAAGATCTAAGGCTAACAATTGAGAGTTTCACTTTCATCTCTTTGTATTCTTTTACCTTGTTTGTGAAAACCATGAATGTTGTTGGGATTTTTGTTGATGTTATCAAAATCATGCTGGGCTACTTATATAACCTAGAGAATTAATGTAGTTTATTGAGATTCCGTGTTGAATGCTTTATATTATGGATGATTGACTAATTCTGTTTATTTGTTTTGTTCTTAGTTTAATGCTTTCAATTTCACTGGCCATGAATTGAATGATCTTTAGATTTGATCTTATGCTTGAAAAAGTTAGATTAAATTAGTTAATGGGTAGAACAACTAGATTTATCAATTAGTTGGGAGACAATTGAGTTTCTAGAAAGCACATAAAAATAGAGTTAGGTATAATGCATTTCTTAATTTAAGATGTAATAAGGATATTACAATTGAGTTTCAAAACAGAATCACTTATCTCGGCAGAGAGAGTTGAATACTTAATTTTTTGTTTTATAAACATTTAGTAACTAAAGTTTCAAGGGAGCATTTAACATGGAGTATTACAATAAATGAAATCAGTTCTTTAGAATCATAAAGCTTGAATATCAGTTTGTGAGAGAGTTGCCATTATTATTCATTTTTGTTTTCAACATTTTTATTTTAACTTCAAGTAGGCTTATTTCTTCATAATTATTTGTTGAGGTATGAATATAAATATGAATATTGCGTAGCCGGATTCTTGTTGAAAAAAATGGATGACTGGATCCTCACTTGCAGAGCCTCACCTCTAAGTCCCTGCAAGACAGTAACACATTAGGAGTCACGCCAAGTGGGATTTCCGACGGAAAAACTTCGATGCCTAAATTAGCGAAAGAGTGAAAGATAGAGTAGCTAATTTTGACAAAAGGAAATGAACGGAATACTGAAG
Source organism: Trichilia minutiflora (assembly GCA_035590515.1). Taxonomy (NCBI): domain Eukaryota; kingdom Viridiplantae; phylum Streptophyta; class Magnoliopsida; order Sapindales; family Meliaceae; genus Trichilia; species Trichilia minutiflora. Next base: position 7,565,242 of record JAVXUL010000020.1, read on the forward strand.
TAAAGAAAACAAAGTAGGGGAAATATGAGTTCGAACCCTTTGTGTGTTGATTTTATCACTTACCCTTGGGATGTAAGTGAAGTGACTTGACATCGAAAAATGGGAATGATGGGACGACCTATCTTGGGACAGTGTGCTAGCCGTCTTTAATTAAGGGATGTGATCTTTATCAAGCCTGATGTTGTTAGACCTTCTGAGATTCGACGAGAGATGGGACAAATGTTTGAATTTTGTCGGAGCAACACTTCTTATTGCAGGGTTCTTGATCATTAATCATTCCTATTTTTGATGATCTCTAAGGCCTGGTGACGAGTCAGGCTTTCCCGGGAGGCAATGATCAAGGAGCTTGGATGGTGGACAGTCATGGTTCATGAGAGGCCAGTGATGGGTGATCAGGTTCTTGAGAAGCATGAGTAGAGGAGCCCTAGTGGTGGGCAGTTAGGTTCCTGAGGGACATGAGTAGGGGAGCCCGGCTGGTGGGTAGCCAGGAAACTTGGGAGGTAGGTGGTCAGGGGCTTGGGTGAGGAGTAGTTAAGTCCCTGAAGAGTATGGGTCAGGGAGCCTAGGTGATGGGTAGTCAGGATCCCTGAGGGGCAGGAGGTCGGGTAACACTATTGTGGGGATCAGGGGTGACAGATGTTTACCCGAGGAGTCTCCATGTGTTGTCCGAACTTTTTACCCAAACATCCACTTCCTCAATTTTTGGTGTGAGACTTGAAAGGCTCTCATCAGAAACATTTTGTCTGACTGGGTGGGTCTCAGTGGTTGGTCCGTTTTCAAGAGCTATGGCCTATTGGGGATCAGAAGGAGATGGAAGGCTGTCAGAGGATTGGGGTTTCCCCGTCACGGTGTTCGTATGTTGATAGTCTTGGATGACCTGTCTTGTCCCAACTCCTCGGTAACCTGCCTCATTAATGCGGACTACCCAACTGTCACCTCAGAATTCTATCAGTCTGCGAGCTATCATCATTTCGATTATCACAATCATTAAAGTCGAGCTGCCAGTGGTCCACGTGTTAGGCCCTCAGTGGCTAGGGGTCAAATTATTCTCGAGCTGTGAAACCATTCATGGGGTTTGTACACATGGAAATACTCTGATCGTAGAAATTGACGGTTAAGATCTGGGGTTCTGTTAGTATAAAAAACCCTCCTATCTTTTCCCTCTCCTTCATTTGTGGTTCTGAGTTTTAGTTGCTGTTTTACCAGTGCTCTGAGGATCCCTACATTTTCTGACTGAGTTTTCGGTGCTGCTTTCCCTGTATTTGCCGTTTTAATTTGTGAGTGCACGATTTCTCTCCGTTGTCTTTATGAATTTTGCTTTGCATTTTGCTTCGTGACTTTATAAAGGTACGATTTTAGCTTTCTGTCACTTTTGGAACATTTCTGTGGGCTTGATTTTCGATGAGTTGGGGATAACACTTTTGTTCTGTCCATTGGTTTCTGATGACATTGATTAAAATTTTTCTGTGGTGAGTTTTTTGTGCAAGCTGAAAAATAGACAAACGAAAAAATCCGTCGGATGCTACCTGATTGAGGGCTAGTTTGCACAAGACCGCCTGCTCGATCATAAGGGGGGAGAAGAATACTATGGGGCTTTCGAGCAAGCGAGGGCGAGGGGCCCAAATGAAGCTGACTGGTACCCCTCCACAGTGAGTGAGGCGGACATCTATGGTTACAGAAGGCTGTTTGCCATTCCCGATCACGTGCGACTTAAGGTGCCATGTGTCTATGAGGTCCTGAGTATTCTAGCTCTTGGAAAGATGGCCATGAATGAAGAACACCTGTTAATCGGGGCTCGATTTCTCCTGCAGCGATACTTCATCAGGATCTTCGAAGATTTTGGGATCCCCTAATACCAGCTGTTGGCATATGGGTGCTAGCAGTCTACCACTGAGAGATGGCTTCAAACAGTGTCAGCCCCAGCTCGACAAGAGGTGGCGCATCCAACCGCCTCGGTCCGCTCCGCTATGGGTTAAGGAAATAAAGTTGCACCCTGACTATCAGCTATAGCTTTTGGCCTAGTGGTAAGCGCTTGATCCTTCA
>JAVXUL010000020.1:7567384-7578348 GCA_035590515.1 Trichilia minutiflora
CAATCAGTCCGTGAACCTCTATGCAATAGAAACAGCAACACCCAACAGGTGTAAACTTGATACATTACCATTATTTACGGGCTCCAATTACTATATTTATCAGATTTTTTACATAATAAGTTAAGAGAGCTTTTCAAAACAACATGGCAAAATGATACCTGATTACAAACACAACATTCAATTGTTTCATCAACAGTTAACAATACCCAGTCAGTTCAGCTATCAGCTATCAGCTATCTATAACAAAGATAACCCGGAAAGGAATTTAATTAACTGATTACAGAAATGCATACCTGGAGAGGTTTTGAATGAAAAAAGCAGATCAACAGGAACTGCTTGAGTCCTCGTTTCTCTTTCACTCTGATCCCTCGGCTAGTCCTCTCCTCCACTAGCGTTCACTCTGTCTTTCCTGTTCGTCCGTTCGTCAGTCACGTGATGGTCTGAAAATGAGGGTGTGCCCAACAAATTTCAAAGAGAGGGAAACAAATGGGTGTGGGAAACAAATGGGTGTTGGAGAAATTTGCAGAGAGAGAGAGAGATCGTGTGTTGTTTACAGAGAGGGAAACAAACGGCACTTTCGGGAGAAGTACGAAGGAAATTGGGTATTTAAGATTGGAGGGTAATTTTGTCCGGAATTGAAATTAATGGGTATTTTGGTGCACATTTTTTAAACTTGGGTATTTCGGTAAAGACCCTTAAAAAACAGGTCATTCTGGTAAATTTCCCGAAGTTTTTTGAACCGCCATCTGCATCCCCTAGAAATTTCTAAGAAGTTGGCCTCTAGCAATAACCATGGCAATCTGGATTTTATTCACAAGTGTATTTTAAGGGTAAGCCATTAGACTTATTTGCTACTTTCTGGAGAATATCATCTCATTGTATGAATTTTTATTATCTGCTACTTTTTAGATTAGCTTGTATACGTAATGACTTCATCACGAGTTCGCTAAAAGGGATACGAAGGCCAATGCTCTTACTGATGAGAAGATCTCAAGCTATAGAACAAAATGATTTTCTGGTGGAGTAATTGAAAAAAGAGAAATAATTGGCCATTTGAGAGGACCAAATTCGAATAGTAGTATGACAAATAGCCTCAGGAGAAGGAAGAGCTCAAGGTTAGGATTGCTGCCTCTAAGTCTACCCTTGAGTGTCTGACAGGAGTATAAAAACGTTTGAATATGACTTAAAAAATGTAAGAGCCTCCAACAAACCTCTTAAACACTGAAAAGGAGTCTATAAAATCTCTATCTCCGAAGTTGGAATAGGGCTCAAGAGACTATTGAGACCATAGTTGTTGAGAGGGTCAATAAAGGAATTGATCTCATACATAAGGCATTAGAGTGTGAACCCCCCTTCCTTTAATGATGCTTCTCCTCATAATGCTTCGGATGGACAAATAAAAATTGAAATAAATAAAAATTAATAATATTTTGTTATGTTTTTAAAAGCTATAATAAATTCTATACACAATTTGGAGAAAATATCAAGTAAATAAAGTTACAAACTAACAATAACATTAAAAGTGGCTCACATAATAATAATAATAACGGTATGTCAATAAACTTTCGTTTTTCCTTCTTAACCATCCCATGTTAAATTCGGTTGCATTCACAAACAAATATAAAATACAATTTGTTACCTATTTACCTCCATCATTGAAGAAAGTAATGGAAGAACAACATATGAGTTGAATATGTTTCAATTCACTATCTTGACCAAATCTTTTTCTTGGTATCCCTCTCCTTAATTCCTTGAACTTGATCTCTGTTAATTCTCTTATGAATGGACGGCCCTTGTGTTGTTGTAGTAACTAGCTTTGCTGTTCTCACCAACCTTGCAACTCTTGGGGGATCAGATTTCCTTTTCTTGTTCTCATATAAAGAATTAGAGACAGGAATTTTGTTCTCTGTTTCTCCACTCCTGGAATCTCTCTTCTTTCTTGTCTCATGCTGAAAATCACTTCCTCTTGGCAATACAGAACCATGACTCATTGGGCGGTTAACCGAGTTGGAACTCCTTAGAATACGAAGATCAATGTCGCTCATAACTTCATCATCCCTCATACAGGTTTTAGCTTCATTAGGAGTGGCCCTTATAAGATCACCAAAATCATGTGACAATCGGCAGTGCAACTGTTGCCCTTGCTCCTTCAACTTGTCCTCAAGCTCCTTAATCTGTCAAAAGTTTAGCACTTCCTGTGTGAGCTCAGTAATTTCAAAAACTTGTTTTACACCTCTACCAAATTCAGATTAGCCATTGAACTACGAAATTCACAAGATGATTTGAACCTGAAGGAGGTTCAGGGACTAAGTAGATGTGGAAAGAAAATTAAATCTATTCTCAACATAGACAGGAACATCATGCAATAATTTAAAGATGCTTCAGGGTTTCAACTCCATTTGGGATTGAACTCTTGTGGAATGGAATCCCTACTTGTCAAATATAAGTGAATGGCTGATGTTGAAAACACTTTTAACAGCTGTGTTTTCAAAATTAAGCTGAAGCACAACAAAAACTTCAAGTTCTGTAACGTGCTGCTGGACACTAGAAACCAATACTCAAGTAATCGACGTACTTGCTTGAGAAACTCTCTGAATAAAGGTTTTCCAGAAGAAAGATAGATAAATCAGTAATGACCTCTTGGCGAAGAATTAATGACTCTGAATTCTGCTGCTCCTTCTCTTTCAGTTTTATCTCTAGATCCTTAATCTGGAAAACAAATGGTAAAAGGAGAGAGATTAATCTGGAAAACAAATGGTAAAAGGAGAGAGATCAATATTGCTTCTCAACTCCCTATTCGCACAAACAAATGTAAATCTTAGTAAATCTTGACAACCTTCTGTTGAAGGAGAAGGGAATAAGATTCAGACTCTTGCTCCTGCTCTTTCAGCTTATGCTCCAGATCTTTGACCTGTTCGAAGTCAAACCAGAATCTATTCAGTTTTTTTTTTTTCAAAATCAAATTTCTCTGCTTGATAGGAAGCAGTTTAAGTTGGTTGTAAAAGTTTTGAGCTATTCTTTTCATTTGGTCATCTATTAACATCACAAGCTCCCAACCTGCTACACCATAATCTCCACAAAATTGAATGATAAAAAAACTTGAGGAGATAAAAAATTTTTTCCTTTTAAAAATAAAATTTATGGTCTAAAGTCTGATGCAAAATCTTCTGTTGGAAAATTGCAGATTCTGACTGCTGTCGGTCTCTAAGCATGTTTTCGAGTTCTTTGACCTTTGGCAGATAACAGATTCTGGTTAGCCATGAACAAATAAGCAAAATATTAATTATAATTCCAGCAAAACCCAACCTTTATTTGGAGACTACCACAAAGCTGTTCTCTGTCCTTCAATCTATCTGAAAGTTGTGAGACTTGCTTCTCTGATTGGTTGTGCAAGTTGGACTTGGACACAAGTTGTCCTTCAAGTTCTTTAATCTTTTCTTGCTGATTTTTGTAATTTTGGTCCTTGCCTTTAGCTCTATTTTCCAGGTTCTGTATGTTCTCTTCTAGCTTCCTTAAAGATTCATCTTTGTATCTGGATTCCTGCCTTGCTTTTTCAAGCTTTACAAGAAGAAAATAATAATTGTTAAAATAAAAATATCATTACCAGAAAAGAAAATATGATTTAGCAAAGATATATATAACATCAGTGAGAAATCTTCGGGCCTACCATCGCTTTCATCTTTTGAAGTTCACTTGTATCCAACTGCTTCTTTGCAGGGCCTAATTCAACCCCTCGAACTCGAGTTGCAAAATTTAATGAACTCAAAGTCTCACTTGTGTCTTGTTCTGAAGGGCTAATTTGCACAAACATTAAAGTTTTGGAGTCACCACCTGCAAGACATATAATTTGGTAACACCATGAGTGACTAACAACCAAGTGTGAATCTTTAACTCCTCAAATGAGTTCAAAACACATTCTGGATGACATCTACCTAATGAATCTTGCAGTAAATGCGTCAACTTAGAGTTCCTGAAACCAAAAACAGAACATCAATGAGATCAAAATGGTTGAGATCAAAATGGTTTCTGACTGATAATATATATGGAAGCATGATGAAATGCAGACCTGTACGGTATGTGACTACTTTTAGTAGCCAAAGCGTATATAACATCTCCAAGAGCAGAAAGGGATCTGTTAATATTTTGAGCTTCTTTGAGTCGCTCTCCTTGCACATCAGTTTTTGTCAGTCTCTCACTGCCTGCCAAATCCACAAGCCAGAGCTTGCTCTTGGTGCATTCTCCATTAATTAAATTCTTTGCTCTTACCATTATACAAAGCATGCTGATTGAAAAAGTTTAAAATTTTTCCTTGGTCAATCAGTAATTAAAAAATACAAAAAAAGATCAATGCAAACTTCTACTTTTAAGAAAATTGAGCAAAAGAAGTGGAGGTCAGTACCAGTGAGATCGGCTGCTATGCTCATTCACATTATTGGATCCAACAGCTCTTGCATTGCTTCCAGTCTGCAGTACATTCCAGGCTTCCCTAATGCTATCGACCTTGGCTTCCACAATCCCCGGAACATGATGAGACCCTTCAGAAGACTGCTTTATCTCTAACCTAGAAATGCCCCCCAAAAGTCATTAATTAGGAATGACTTTATGCTTGGTTTGAAGCTGTTCAAGTACTTCCCAAATTTACTAGCTAAGTTTTGAGTTTTCCTTTGAATGAGTACAAAAGTATGAAAGAAATAGAAATTTTACTTCTTTGATGTAGGTGATGTAGCCAATAGGTCTCTGATCTGCTCATTGTAGACTTCAAGCACACTAACAGATATGTTGTAACTGAAAGTGTCACTCCTTTCCTTGGCAATTTCAAACAATTGCTCAAGAGTTCTATAATTGACTCCCCTATTCTGCTCTGTACCCTCCATTGTGAATGTCTTCCCTGTTCCTGTTTGCCCGTAAGCAAATATACAAACATTGTAGCCGTCTAGCACCGAAATAACCAGTGGAGAAGCATCCGCAAACACATCAACTGTTGAGGCAAAACAAAAACTATTGATTAAGATATGATTCACACAGTTTGAAGACTTATATTGCATGAATCAATTGATTGCAATATATAAATACCTTGACCATCTCTAGGCGAGTAGACTCGGTCAAATTTGAAAGTCTTTTTGGTGGAATTGCTTGTTAGAACCCCAAGGTCCCCATCTTTTCCTGCATCGAAGTCTACAACAGTTGCACAGCCAGCTGATATCTCCTCCTTACTTAATGGGCGGCACCGGCAGAAAACCCTGATATTACCTGTTATCAAATACAAATATAAGTATTTCCGGGTCAACACTCTCAACCTATAGTCAAGCAGATGCACCACTAAATTACTTAAAAGGAGAGAAAAAACATGCCTCTTGTTTGCTGAATTTGGTTATAGAGTTCCTTTCTCTTTGCTTGCTCTTCACTGTACTTCATTTTAAATTCCTCACACTGTGCAACTGCAGAATGAATTCATGAGATGACACAAAAATGAAGAGTAAACTCAGTACATCTCACTAAGTGTATAATCAAACATACCCAATCCCCGAACTCCAGTAACCATTTTATTCAAGTCCGGTATTGAGCCGGTACATTCATGTGCTTCGCAAGAGAGTTGAGAATGTTCTTTCTTCATCATCTGCATTAAGAAAATGGTATGAAAATAAGTATATCGAACAATCAGTGAAATATATTAGGGATAATTCTAGTACATGATCTTAGAAAATTATCATCATTTACCTTTACTTTCTCTTGTAAATCATTGACTGCAGCAGCCCAGTAGTTTTTACTATGCTCATACCTGTTAGTAATATCCTCTAAATTTTCAGCTTGTTTCCCCACAGTTTGATCTAACATGAAAAATGAAACAAAATCAGAAAGGGTCTGGTATATAAGGAGCATAGTAACTAATTTAAGCTAAACCATCATCAAGTTGGTAGTTTCATAATCATAGGCAAACCTGATTAGAATACCATCAAATCTTCATGAAATTGAAAACAATGAAAGCAACTATTGGCCAAGTATAGAAGTTAGAGCATGTTGCACCATAGTATATATACACATACAGAAAGCTCTCTCTATATAAATTGCACAAATTCTATTAGAATTTAAAATCTAAAAAAATGGTTGTTCATCAACGGAATCCTTCATTAAACAGATGAAAAAAAACATGTGACGTCATAATTACCCAGAGTCAGTATTCTGAACGTTTTGTTGTCAAGTTCCATCCTGACCTTCTCCAGCTGATCATTTGCTGTTGTTAATGACATCCATGCCTCATGACATTCATTTGTCTTATGCTGGCACTGTTTGGTTAGCTCTTGTATCTTCTTCTCATACTTGTCTGTCGCTTTCATTCGCATTAGCTTCTTCTACTCACCATGAAAACCAGACCCAATAAGTAACAATTTAAACCTCAAAGCCATAACTCTTGATATAAGTTGCAACTAACCTGAGCTGATGACACTTCTATCTCAGCAGCACAGTTTTTACATTTTAGATATTCATGTGAAATCCGAGGAACTGTACCTAATTTGGAGGTAAGATAGATTTCAAATTGCTTCAATATGTACAAATCCATACTTGTATTCCTAAAGAAACCTAAAATAATTATACCTGAAAACTTTGGTGCTCTCCTTACACAAATTGCACTAACAGCTGGGCTTCCAATGACACCTTCAAATCTGATCACAATTGCTTCTTTGTCCTTTAAAGAGATCCTGATGTCAACTAATTGCAAAGGTTTATTGGCTCCAACAATGGAGAAAATATCAAAATCTGATACAACCTGCAATTATTCTCAATTACAGAAATCCAAGTGTAGAAAAAGTAGGAAAGTAAAGAACGTGTAGTGTAATCAACACTCTCTAGGCATTTGACTTGCCTTCTCTTCCTGAACAAATATGTTGAAGACTCTCATTCCTTTAGGTCCATTTGTGTTTATGATCTCTGCAAAATGAAGATCAAGAAGATAATCCCCAGGAGGAATAGCATTGAACTGATAATAAAAATTCCCCAATCTTGCCGACTGATATATGAATGGATAATCTCCAGCATCGAATATATCCTCATCTGTTCGCAAGACATTTCCACCTTCGAAAAATGTATCACCCAGAAATTTGATGCTGGAATCTACTTCAGCCGAGGCCTCACCTCCCGCATTTACAAACATGACAAATTCATCTGGTTCAAAAAAAGTATTTCAATAATTGAATTATCTGATATTTCAAGTCATTCAGAACATTTTAACACTAGTTCTAGCTCCCATTTGTGTTTAACAGGTAAAAACGAATAACTTTAATAAATCAAGAGTATAGCGTAGATGCCATATGATCATAATTAACAGATTTATGTATGACATCCACAAAAGATTAGGAGAGGAACTCATTTCAACACAAGATTACATGAACTGTTTATTATGAGAGAGAACTCATAAATAACAGACGTATGTATAGCATTAACTAAAGATTAAGATAGATAACTCATTTCAAGTCATCAACAACAGAAATAGGAGGAAGCACTGAATTTCAGATTATACACGAGAAGCTAGAATATCTCATTACCTTGGCAAAAGTACGTACCCTGAAACAAATGTGGTTTTATTTTTGAAACCAATTCAGACATGACAAGGAAACTACATAAATACATAGCGCAAAATCACAAAAACCTAAACCCCATTTTCAAAGCAAAAGACAGCAAGATTCTAATAAATTGTAGTAACTTTCCAATAACTTCTATGCAAAAGTTTCCCATTTTCTCAATTCCTAGTAGTGAACTATCAAACAAAAAAAAAATGCCTATATTTTCTTTTCCAGCAAAAACCCACAATGCTAATTATAAATTAATTATAAAACAAATCTCGTAATGCGGCAAAAACCAACCTAAGCAATTAGATCTTGTAAACCCACAAGGAATCATCCTTGAATTAGAGTCGCAGAGCATCAAATCAACAAACGATTGTTCTTTTTCATCTTCTTCCATGGCAGAAACTTTGTTTTCTTGATTCAAGTTCACACCTTTTTCCCTATCGAAAACATTATCTGAAATTAGGGTTTCTGGGAGTTCGAGAAAATTGTTGAATTGAGTATTTTCCATGAACACTAGGATCTTGAGTGTTTCAGATTCAGTTAGAGAAGAGTTTTTATTTTTCCTTACTGCAAGAAAGTGATTGAAAAAGAAGAGCAAAGTGGTGAGTGTGGTTTTCGCTGCTGCGTTTAGGGTTTGAGAATGTTCAAATTTGAATTGTCTTCGACCGTTAAGAAACTTTACCGTTAAAACTTTTGAAAAAAAGTCTTTATATCCCAATTAAGTTAAATTTATTGGGTATATTATTATAACATAATTTAAAATCAGTAACTTCATTTCTCATTTTATTTAAAATACTTAATTTATTAGTCACATAACAGTTTTTTTCCCTTTTAAAAATACTTATTAGAAAAAATCAAATACAATTTTCGAGTCTCCTAAATACTTTAATAATTTTGAGGCAAATAATTTAAAACTAATAAATTATTAAAATATTAATTAATTTTTACATGTGAAAATATACTCCTATCCGCCGGTTAAAGAAATTATTAATTATAAATCCAATTGATGATAATTGATAAAAGTGATGGCATGGAACTTGAATCAATCTTATATCCAGAAAGCCGAGCCTGGGAGACATATTCTAGGCCTGCTTGCCCCATATATGACTGGGCCCATCCTCGCTTGACAAAGTGGAGCTTCTTGGGACTACTTCTTGACAGATTGGAAAAGATTTAGTGAACTCCATAGGAAGCCAACTCCAAGCCTCTTGGGTCCTAGGATAGTCTTATTCGGAGCTGGATCTTTTCGGCTAAATATTTTAGCATCTCCTAAAAGGTTTCTTCTTCTTCTTCTTCTTTTAATGTAGAGTTAATTCATCATCCCAAAATGAATTGGGCATGAAAGTAAATAAGAGTTAATGAACAGTAAAATATATCCATTTGATTATTTGTGTCGTTCCAGATATTATTAAATAAGAGTTAATGAACAGTAAAATAATTTAGTTTCACATGGACATGGAATTTTCTTTGACCATCTTTTTTATATTGCATCAAGGATTATTATTTTATATTTATTTTTTTGAATAGTTTATTTGTATTCTAATTTTTACATGGAATATTTTTTTTGTTCTGCGTATCTATTAAAAAAGTTGAAAATAATTTTTACTTTATATAACTCATGTAAATATAAACAATAAATCTTAAATTCTTTTTTTATTATGTATGTTAATTTTTTCTATAGTAATAAAAATATTTATTTAATTTAATTTCAAGTTATAATAAAATTTTAAATAATTTTTTTAATAAAATGATTAATTCAATAAATTACTTTATACATAGTAAGTAAATATACTACCCACGAGTGTAGTTTAGTGGTGATCAATTGAATATGAGATATATGATTTAAATGCACATCTTGAATTTAATATGCTCAATTAGTATCACCTAAATATTAAAAAAAAACAAATAAATAATATTACTACATTATCCTAGCACTATATATATTGTTGCAAGTAAATATGAATATTTGAGCAAATCAAACAAAATTAATTATTACACAAATTAACGATTCGATTAGAAGAAAATAAAATTAAGAGTTACTAAAATATATTAGATTAAATTAAACAAGACATGCTTATAATTAGAGATGATATTTCATGAAATTTGTTCCAAAATTTTTTGAATTTATAGATATATTAACTTGTAAAATATTTTTTTCTTAGGTTATTTAAATTCTCCCCAAAATATGATGAATTAATTTATATTAAAGAAAAAATGTTAAATTTAAAATAAAAAATATAGCTGAGAATTTTGAATGGTGTCAAAAATAAAATTATTTTATATATTTTTATATTATCTTTAATAGGAATTTTTATTTAAAAAAATTTGTAATAATTTTTTTTAATATATAAGTATTTAGAATAAAAATTATGGTACAAACATTTTCTATTCATAAATGATTATTTTTGTATAAAACCATAATATATAGTAAAATTCTTTGAACAATAATTACTAGAGCACAAATATAATTGTATTGATTGTGAATTTTTTTTATTTTAAAAAAATAGCTGAATATATATGACCAGTTTGGTATGTGGAAATGGATAGAATGAAATAAAATAAAATAGGATATAATAAAATTTGTTGGAGCAATAAGAGAATAAAATCACTAATATGTCATCTAAATAAGATAAATTTATTTGTATCTTAAAATTTATTATGTATATTATTTTAAAAAATAAAAATTAATATTTAATTTATACATAAATGTATAAACATCAAAATATTTTTAAAATGAATATTTATTCAAAAATTTAACCCACTAGATATTGAGAGTGATACTATTATAACCCTTTTAAATCCTCTTAAAACTCATTTTTTTAACACATAATTTTATTAATAATTAAAATTACATAAAATATAAATTTAATTAAAATAATTTTAATTGTTCTAAAACACTCTTTCAATTTAAGGTAATTTCTTACTTATTTTTAAATTTTAATGAAAAAAATAATTTTGAAAGTTGATAGCGAAGAAACAAGTTTTCATCAATGCAGAAAATTAAGCGTATTTTATTAGGAGTTATAAAATTTAGAGAAAATTATGTATTTTAATTGAGAAAAAAGGACGTGTTTATATTGTTAACTCTGTTATGACGGTTTAAATAACAATTGTGGGGTTATTTTTAGAATTGATTAACACTTTAATTTATAAAGAAGTTGTCACACCTCGATCCGTGGGGTCTATTTGTGACAGACGCCACAAATCTTCAGAATGTACTCAATTCCCAGAATACCCCTGTAGGCTTGTAAGGCTTTCACAATTCCTGTTCTCAAAAACACTTCTAATAATCATAGCACATCAAATCAACACCCAAACTTCACAATATGTACACATATCAGATTTCAAATGTTTCAAATAAAGACAGTGCGCACATTTAATAAAACAGTCATCTGGTAA
>JAVXUL010000020.1:7578448-7590338 GCA_035590515.1 Trichilia minutiflora
AAAATTATATATTTTGATTTGAAGGGCAATTTGGGAACGAAACAGTAAATATGGTTAGTTTTGATTGAAATTAGTAACAGTGGATAATTTTGAATTCGCCGGATGAACAGTGGGCATTTTTGCTTAATTCCCAAAATCATTCCGTCGTGCTTTAATTTAATTCCTTAGAACAGAAAATCAATTATATAGAAACCTTTCCATACCTGAGTTTGATTGAACATAATTACTATTTATTTCTTCTTTTCTGTTAACTTCCTGATTTGAACATCAAACCTGGTTTTACTCACAAAGTATAAGAATACACATGGTATTTGGTGGGGTTTCTTTCAGTTTTACTCCATCTTTCCTCTGTGTATTTTGTATATATCTGTTTCAAGAATGAAGATAGTAAATGTTGACTTTGCAGAATGATATGTGAGAATGCACTGTTATGTACTATTATGCTACAGGAATGTTGTGGTGTCAGGGACAATTGTCTGAAGCGCACAAATATTGGATAACCTGACACCAACTTCAGATGAAAACTTGTCGCTGATCTTCCATATTGTGAAACAACTTTTAGCAAATGCCTTCCATTGTGCCTGTGCCATGGTGTCTCGTGTTTAACACATTTATTTTTTTAATAAATATATTAGTAAAAATAATTAAGCTTTAGCAATGATATATCTGATTAAGGAGTTTAATGGTCATTATGTTTTTGAATTTGTACCACTTATCTTTTTTGTAAAATAATATTATATGTTTTTATTTACAGGTGATTCTTTGTGCTACTGGTATTGGGATCTCAAATGCAGACAGAGGCTACAGGGCAGCTAAAGATGCTTCCTCCACCACCTGGAACTTTCCAAGATCGTGAAGACAAATCGCGTGAAGATCTCATCAAACATGTTCAAGACTTTGGGGCAAATCAAGGATATGTGGAACTATTATAAAGTCGAGAAAGGTTAGAAGATTCATTCTTGGATGTGACAGAGGAGGTGTCTAGTGTAATAGGCGTAAGATTGATGTGATATTCATTCTTGGATGTGACAGAAAAGCATGGTCCCGTTTCATAAATTGCCCCTTTGAAGCCATAGATAAAAAGGACGATGATGTGTGGGTGCTGACAATAAAAAATGGGGAACACAACCATGAACCTTTAAAAGACATATATCAGAGCTTCCTTATAGTCGTCGTTTTTCTGAGGAAGAGGTAAGTTCACAGGGCTGAACTAGTCTAACTTGCTTATGCTTGGTCTCAGATTCACATACTTCTGCGTCTCTTCATTATGGTTCAGTACAACAAAACACTGGTTGTAGTTCCATTGATATTGTCAGTTAACTATATTATTTATGCTAATCTTCGCTTGATAAGAGTTTCTGTAACTGATTATTGTTATCAAGCAAGATTTTGGACTTCAAATTTTCAATTTAATTTGCGTTAGGTTTGAGGTTCAGTAATATGGTTTGATTTTTAACTATGGAATAGTAAAAACGCTTGTTGGTGCAGGTGGCTTCATCGCTTCTTTTGGTAGTGAAAAATCTTGAAGCGTGTCAGCTTCATTACCTAAAATTTTTCTTCATGACCAAATAAATCTTTTCTTGTAGAGAGAAGTTTCAAGTCCTGGAGAACTAACAGATCCATTCCTCTAAACGCAAATGCCACTTCCTCGGGAGAATCACTAAAGCAAAACAACAATCAGGTAAGGATTTATGTGGAGAACGAATGATGGAAATTGCTTTTCCTGAAAAAAAAGCTTTTTATTGACCTGTATTTAGTTTATATATCTCTCTCTGCCCTTCAATATCTTTCTGTGTAGATGTACTTGTGTTCTCTCTCTGTCCTGTATTTGTATAGAATATATATATATATACACACACATGTATATATATATGTATATGTATATGTATGTATTCTATGGTTTTTCCACATATTTTGTAAACCGTTTCTTTCTTGTTCTCCTTAGGTTTAACCTATTGTTGATTTTTCAGCAGACGGAAATCTTCAAATTTCATGAACCATGAGTTGATACCGTAAGGTCATTCATTTTTGGATTGATCTTGTTAAGGAAACAGCTGATTCAATCTGAGAACAAAATTAAAGTGTTCAATTACTGATTGAAACCAGTTTCTACCTGAATTAACCTCCCTGTTGAGGCCAAGAAATTTTCAAAGTCCTTATGTTTTCCTTTATTGAACTTGGGTATAAGTTAAGGATTTCTAAACAGCCAATTCATTGTTGTTAGAAAATCCTTCACAGCTTGAAAGCAGTTTCCTGGTACCACATATGCTTTTCCTAGTTGGAATTTATTTATTACTTAAAAATTAAAAATTGCAGCATAGGTCATTAATTTACTGCTGAGACATTCTTATTTGCAAATAAATTTGTGCAGCATATAGTAAATCATATTTGCAATGAGGATGATATAAAGCTATATTTTTCGTTGGTTCAAGCACTGTCAGTTCTCAGTTTCTGGTCCTTTATGACACAGAAAATATATGATGCTGTAAATTCTAGGAAATACATATGCAGAAAATAATGCATAGACAACTTAACTGCACTATTTCATGAAAATGTGTCAATGTTCATTTTTTCTTTGAAGTGAATATAATGTATTTCCTTTTGAGTGAATAATTTCATTAATTTCTTGATTGCCCTTGCTTTAGGATATGAAGTATTGACCATAATCTGTTGGAAATGCACAGAAATTTGACTAATCATTAATAAGCTTAAAACATGCAGTATGCTTAAGCTCTCATGTGCTTTATGCTACGGGAATGCCATGTGTTGCACACGAGAATGCTCTATTGCAGCAAAATTAACTGAAATTCTATGAGTACGATTTAGGGTAATTGAAAATCCAAAAATAAGATAAGAAATTAAACATGATTGAATAGATCAGAGTGGAAGCAATGCTTTGTGACCATCTTGATCTAGTCTTAACTATTGATCTCATATGTCTATTATTGGACTTTTAACTTTATGGTTGGCATCAACGATAACGTTAGTTTAATTTATTCATTTATTTATTTTTATTCCCCTCTTTGTGCTTCAAAATTTTCTGTCGTGAGAAAAGAAAATTCTCCTTGATAAAAAAAATATTAGCGTACACGATAATTTATATGGAGATTATACCATCAATCCTATAATTAAAATTCTTAAATTAGTGGAGGTCCCCTATAATTACGAAATCTCCCTTATTTAAAATAAAAAGGAATAAATCATTAAAGAAAATAAATACTATTTACGAAAATAGCCTTTATAATCTAACAATCCCTTTCAAGCTGGTGAATAGGTATTCTTCATTGCCAGGTTAGATACAATAGTCTGGAAAACAGAACTACTCATTCCTTTGATAAGAACATTAGCAAGTTAACTATTTGTAGACACGTATGGTGTACAAATCAGTCCACTTTCTAACTTCTCTTTGATAAAGTGTCTGTCAACTGCAATGTGCTTCATTTGAACATGTTGTACTGGATTATGAGCTATGTTGATGGCAGATTTATTATCCAATAGAATCTCATAAGACCATCCCATTTGATCTTCAAATCGTCAAGAATGATCTTCAATCAAAGTAATTCACACACACTTAAGAATGATCTTCAACCAAAGTAATTTACGCACCCCTTTGAGCCATTGCTCTGAATGCAAATTTTGTACTTGACCAAGCTACTACGCTTTGTTTTTTACTTCTTCATGTTACAAGATTCTTATCAAGAAAGGTGCAATATCCTGAGGTTGATCTTCTATCGGCAATTGATCCAACATAATCAACATCAGTGTAGGCCTTAAGTAATAGTCCTCCATTTCTTTTGAACAAGATACCTTTCCTTGTTGTTCCTTTGAGATACTATAGGACTTTATGAGCTGCTTGTCAATGGACGTTCTTTAGATTATGCATGAATTAACTTATCACACTCACTGTATATGCTATATCTGGTCGAGTGTAAGACAAATAAATGAGTCTCCTTACAATGCGATGGTACATTTCTCTGTCTACTGCCTCCTCCTCCTTTGCTTTCCCAAGTTTAAGCTTAGGATCAATGGGAGTACTTGTGGGTTTGCAGGCAATCATATTAGTTTCCTTGAGAAGATCTGTGACATATTTCTGTTGAGAGATAAAAATTTCTTGGTTAGAGTGAGCATCCTCAATCCCAAGAAAATATTTCAATCTCCCAATGCTTTAATCTCAAACAACTTAGCCAAATATTGACTCAAGACTTGTTTCTCCTTAACATCATCTTCTGTCACTATTATGTCGTTAACATACACCGAAAGGCCTATAACTCTCCCTGAAGAAGAGTGTTTAGTGAACAATGTGTGATCCCTTTGGTTTTGTTTGTATTCTATAGCCAATACCATTCTTGCAAATCTCCCAAGTCATGGCCGTGATGATTACTTATGGCCATACAACAGTTTTTTTTTTTAACTTACAAATAATATGGGTAGCTAAATTCTTCCCATATCCTAGTGGAACCTCCATGTAAATTTCTTCCTCTAGTTCTCCATGTAAAGAAACATTCTTGATATCAAATTGCTGCAACTCCCAACCATAATTAGCTACAAGTGATAATAGTACTCTAATTGTGTTTATCTTTGCAATAGGAGCAAAGGTCTCTAAATAATCAATTTTATAGGTTTGTTTATACCCCTTGGTTACGAGCCATGCCTTGTATCTCTCAATTGACCCATCTGCTTTATACTTCATTGTATACACCCACTTTACAGTTGGTTTCTTTCTCACTGGTAAATTAACCAACTCCCAAGTTTTATTCTTTTCTAATGCTTCCATCTCCACATTCATAGCTTATTCCCATTTTTCATTGGACAAAGCCTCAGATAAAGTGGTAGCAATGGTGGTAGTATCTAGGCTTACAAGAAAGGCTCTATGAGATGGTGAAAATTTCTTAAATGACAAAAAATTTTCTAGAGGGTATAATGGCTGTTTTGTACATTTTCTAGTTCCTTTCCTAGTGGCAATTGGAAGGTCCAAGTCCTGATCATCATTATCAACGTGAGATTCAGTTTTATCTTACAATGAATGGTTAGAAATGGTTACCTTATCAAAGGATCTAAGTTAGACTCTTGGACTTGTATAAGTTTGGGGACAGTCTTCTTCCTTCTTGAGTATAGTTTCTCAAATTTCACATTACAAAGAGCAGAATCAAACTTGGGTTTAGATATGGCTGTAGATTCAGGCAGAGGTTTAGAAGGACTCGTTTCAGGTAAGAGTTTAAAAGGACTTTATAGGCACAAGATTGGAATAAGATGAACCAAAAAGTGTGAGTAAAGAATCTGATGTTTTAAACATAGGAATTGATGATAGGGATATACAAAAGCCTCCCTTATCTTCTCTAGTTGAGCTCTCCTCTTTAAGATAAGAATTTGTAAAATAAGATTTCTTTTCATTAAATATGACATCTATGAAGACATAAAATTTCTTTAATAGGGGATAGTAACACTTATACCCCTTCTAATTTGAAGAGTAGCCCACAAAGACACACTTTTAAGTCCTTGGATTTAATTTTCCCTTATTTTGACTATGAACATGGACAAATAACACACCCAAATATCCTAGGAATAAGGTTGTCTGTAGTCTTTAGGTTAGGATAAAATGTGGAAAGCATGTCCATAGGACTCTTAAAACCCAAAACTCTTGAAGTATATCACGTCTAGGGGCCTCTTTTAAATAGCATAAAATTCTGTTTACAGCTGTCCAATGGTTAACTGTAGAAGAAGACATAAATCGGCTCACAACACTGACAAAATATGCTATATCAGGTCTAGTGATTATAAGATAATTCAATTTTCCCATAAGTCTCCTGTACCTTTCTGGATCATCAAATAATTCATCATTCTCTTCCCGTGTTAGTTATAAGTCAGAAACCATTGGTGTCGTACATGGTTCAACCCCCAACTTTTCCGTTTCCCTTAGTAGGTCAAGAACATACTTCCTTTGAGATAAGAAGACGCCCTTCTTACTTCTTATAACTTCAATACCTAAGAAATACTTTAACAACCCCAAATCTTTAGTCTGAAATTTGGTTGAAGATAAGATTTAAACGCTGAAATTCCCCTTGTGTCACTGCCAGTAATAACAATATCATGAACATATACGACTAGAAGAATAATACCAGCCTCGAAATATTTATAAAACACCTTGTGACCACACTTGCTTTTTTCCAATGCAAACTGTTAAATAGCCTCTCTAAATTTCCCAAACCAGACCCTAGGGCTTTGCTTTAAACCATACAACAATTTTCGAAGGTGGCATCCCTTCCCATGCTCACCCTGAGCAACAAACCCAGGTGGTTACTCCATGTAAACTTCTTCCCTAAGATGACCATGTAAGAAGGCATTTTTGATATCAAGCCGATGGAGGGGCCAATTATAAGTTATTGCTAAGGAGATAAACAACCGAACAGATGTTAATTTAGCAATTGGAGAAAATGTATCAGAATAATCAACACCATAAGTTTGAGCATATCCTTTAGCAACAAGACGGGTTTTTAAACGAGCCACTAATCCA
Source organism: Trichilia minutiflora (assembly GCA_035590515.1). Classification (NCBI taxonomy): domain Eukaryota; kingdom Viridiplantae; phylum Streptophyta; class Magnoliopsida; order Sapindales; family Meliaceae; genus Trichilia; species Trichilia minutiflora. Next base: position 7,584,960 of record JAVXUL010000020.1, read on the forward strand.
TCAGGGTTGACTTTAACTGCAAACACCCATGTACAATCAATGGCCTTCTTCCCAACAGGTAAGTCTACCAAATCCCACGTACCATTACTGTCTAAGGCATTAATCTCTTTTAACATAGCATTACACCAACCAGGATGAGATAAGGTGGCTCGTGTAGTGGTGGGTATAAACACAGAGTCCAAAGAAGAAATAAAAGATATATTAGAAAATGATAAATGAGCATAAGAAACAAATGAAGAAATAGGATGATGAGTGCACTGACGTTTACCTTTTCGAAGAGCAATAGGAAGATCATGACCTGAAGATGAAGACTCTGATACAGGACATGGATCGGATGAAGCAACAATCAGGCTGGTTGTAGCGTCGTGTATAGACTTTGTCATAGGAAATGATACTAGTCTTCGGAGGTATAGGATTGTCAGTGGCGAGAGATGAAGCATCTATATTATTAGTAGTTGATGAGATAGTGTAGATTAATAAATTATCCTCCTCCTTCTGATCCACAGATATAGAAGATACGGGAAAGAAAGAAATACTTTTTAAGAAACTAACATCAGCTAACACAAAATATCGGTTAAGGGAAGCATTAAAACACCTATATTGTTTTTGAAGACAAGAGTAGCCAAGGAAAACACATTTTAAAGATTTTGAATCTAATTTTGAGACTTAAGGACGAACATTCCAAACAAAGCAAGTGCCGCCAAATATTCGTGCTGTAATTGAAAAAACAGACTTAGTTGGAAATAATACATTGTATGGTATGCCACCGTTGAGAACAGAGGATGGCATGCGATTAATAAGAAAGCATGCTATGGAAACTACATCTGCCTAGAACTGTTTTGGAACATTCATTTGAAACAAGAGAGCACAGACAGTCTTAGGAGGATGTTTGTTTTTTCTTTCAGTCACCCCATTTTGTGGAGGTGTATCCGCACAAGAGGATTGATGTAAAATACCATTGTGAGTCATATAAGACTGAAAAGAATCAGAAAAATATTCTTTGGCATTATCACTCTTTAATGTATGAATAGGAATATTAAACTAATTTTTAATTTCAGCACAAAAGGCAGAGAAATGAGAAAACACTTCAGAACAGTTTTTCATTAAATATAACCACGTCATACGAGAAAAATCGTCAACAAAAGTTACAAAATATCAAAACCCATTTTGAGATGTAACTGGACAAAGACCCTAGACATCAGAATGAACTAACTCAAAAGGGTTACTAGCCCGTTTATTAACTCTAGGACTAAACGAACTACGATGATACTTTGCAAACTGATATAACTCACACTCTAAAGAGGATACATCATGAAACTGAGGACATAGTCTCTTAGGATAGGAAGAGAAGGATGTCCCAAATGACAATGTGCATCAAATGGAGTAAGAATACTTGAACAGGTAACAGATTTTGGTATCGGTGTGTCAAGGATGTAAAGACCGCTAGAAACATGTCCTCTATCAATAATCCTCTTCGTCAACAGATCTTGAAAAATACAATAGTCAGGAAAGAATGAGATACTACAACTTAGGGCACGAGTAAGTTGGTTTACAGAAATTAAATTAAAGGCAAACTTAGGTAAATGCAATACAGATGATAAGGAAAACAAAAGTGTAGGGTGAACTATACCCAAACCAAGGACACGTGAGGTTGACCTATCTGCTAAAGTAATAGGTAAAAATGATGTATTTGACTGGAAAATAGAAAAGAGACTAGAATTACCTGTCATATGGTCTGTGGCATCAGAATCAATGACCCATTGTGAGGAAGAGCAGACAAGACAAGAGGTAAGATTACCTGACTCAGCAAGAGCAGTAATTGGGGTAGAAGATTGTTTTAACAACTCCTAGTATTGTGTGAACTTGGCGAACTCATTTGCAGACACTTGAAAAGTCTTTTCCGAAGATGTGTTCGGTGTAGGATTGGCATTTGCAACATTGGCTGACTGTGCTCTTGCTACTTTATTCTGTAACTTCTTACAGGTATGCTTTGTATGGCCTGGTTCATGACAATAATAGCATACAACCCCACCAGAATCTTGATTACGATTGTTCGATCTTCCTCCTTTGTTTCTGTTATGATAACTGTTTTTATTTCCACTACTACGACCAATTAGTGCACTATTAGGCTGAACTGATGGAGAACTTTCTGTCATAAGTACTCTAGTGAATGTCTCTTGTAAAGAAGAATCTAAGATCCAGATAGAATCTGGGATTTGGCTGTCTCAAATTATGATGGAAGACCAGCAAGGAAGCTTATTACTGCCATCTGTTCTCTCTGAGACTGTTGAACTTTTATGTCAGTACTGAAAGATAACAAAATTATTAAGTTCCTCATAAATCTTCTTAAACTCGATAAAATACGCTATAAGAGATTTGTCTTTTTTATCTGCTCGATAAAATGCCTTGCATACCTCGTACATACGAGATATATTTCCTTTGCCAGAACACAGAAACTCTAGATACTTCATTAGCTCTTTAACAAATTCACAGTGATTAATCAAACTGATTATCTCATTGTCTATGGAGTTTCGAATCTATAGAAATAGTCGGGCATCATCCCTCATCCACACTCGTCGCTTGTCATCCTCGTTAGGTGAATTAGAATTAAGATGATCATCTTTCTCAATACTACTCAAATAAATCCTAACAGTCTTACTCCACTCCAATTAATTCGAACTATTAAGCTTATGTTCAGTAAATTTTGACATTACTGGAACCCCATCAGTCACAATAATTGACTTCTGATCAGCCATACCAACCAACCATCACATGTAATAACTTCCAAGTATACTATCACGCCGTACAAACAAACAAACAACCAGAGAACAAACAACCAAGAGTCACAATAAACAAACAACCAGAGGGCTCAGATAAGAACAGAAGAAAAAACACACCGTAGATTAAAACTAGGCTCTCAGATCAGGAGAACACGGCTACTACCACGTGAAAACAAAAGGTAGACCAAGCTTAGAATGTCGGAGCAGGTATCACTGTCAAACGCGCCTCCACGCACCGGCGCGTGTGGCTGAGTGTAGATTCTTCTGATGGCGTATGAGCTTCACGTACAACTTCTTTGGCGGCTGAACTTTAGGGATCGGTCGGTCTTCCAGTGACGCTCCTCCCTAACCTGGCGGTGAGATCAAAAGATCACTTTCTAGGGTGATTTATGAAACCCTAGCCACGACCCACACTGCTCTCTAGGGCAGCTCTGATATCATGTAAGCATAAACACAATCAGAATACTTATGGAGAAGAATAAATCCTTCATATATTACATGTAGTAAAGGTTTATATATATATACAAGAGTTAAGCTTATAATAGGAAACTATATAACTCCTAAATCAATCTAATTATTACGTATATTTACATTCCAATTTAAACTACATTCCATAACAGTGTAATCTAAGAAAAATTTAAATTCTTTTCACAAAAGAAATAACAAGTCTTAGATATGGTTCTGCATTACAACTTGCTGATTTTTTTCAACTTCTGATGATATTTTACTTTTATCTTCTGCTGGATAAGTGTTTGCTGCTATTATCTTTTGGAAATGTAATATTGAGGGAGTCTGTGGCTTTTAATTGATTTTCTATTCCTATTTTCTTTTACATGTAAAATCAGGAAGCTTGAACCTTAGAAACCTTGCATGAATTGTTCCAAACTCTGTTTTTACAGGTTCCAGGATATGAGAATGGAAATTTTGTTGCTCCAATGATCTTGCATGATATTACATCCAACATGGAGTGCTACAAGGTATTTCTTTTCATTCTTCTATTTCTTCTTATGTTTTCAGATTGAAGGACTTGAGTAATTGTGATTCTCGGTGGAAGAAGAGATGAACCAAAGACCTTGGCATTTTCTTGACTGCACTCTATCTTGTGTTGAGCAGGAAGAAATTTTTGGATCAGTTTTACTTTGTATGCAGGTATAATTTGACTGGTCTTTCTCTTCTCTTTCTGAGAATTGCCGTATGGAGTGAGTGGAGATTGATTAACAGATGTTCTCTTGTGTGACTATCAACAGGCAGAAAGTTTAGAAGAGGCCATAGCTATTGTAAACAAAAACAGGTACTTCTTTTAATGGAACCTCTTCATTTCAAGTTGGCTTTATGATGCGTGTTTTAGCATTATCTGTTTTAAATTCATATTGCGTATAATTAGTGCTGATTTTCAATTTTACAAATGGCAAACATTCACCTTCTCCCTTTTCGTATACGATTCAAACTTTTCTTATTCTTGCCGTAATTGTTGCAAGTATTTGTGATAGCATTTACTTTTAGAGAATTGGTTGAAGAGCTAGTCCTGGAAGTTTTCCATAAAATTTGGAAGACAATTTCTGTCCCTTTTTTCCCTTTGGTAATAAGTTGCAATGCACATTCAAAAGTTCCTTCAATAACTTGTACCTTTCTGTTTTTATTCAATAGACTGTTGTTGCAGGTTTGCGAATGGAGCATCCATATTTATATCTTCTGGCTTCACTGCAAGGAAATTTCAGAATGAAATTGGGTCCGTACTGGTGAGCGATCTCTTTTATCTGACATGGAGAAATCAAGCATGTTTTTGCAAAAATTATGTTGCAAAGCATCTCTTTTGTTGACCTCTGGATCTCCTTACCTCCCTGTTGGTCCAGTCAATGTGCAAATAATGTGATTCCCCTCACGAATTTAATGGTAACATGTAGACTAGACGTTTAAACGCTGAAACCTGAATAATCTTGTGTTGCTCACATCGACCATTTAAAGAACAGAGATCAGGTTGGTTACATAAGAGAATGGAAATGATGACCTTGAGTGGGTTGTAATGTGGCTTTGAACATACTCAAGTTGCATATATTTACCAGCGTGTGAGTTGTGTTTGCCTATGGGGTGTGCATCTGTCAGTTGTGCTGCCAAGGAGGGATGGAATGGTGGGAGACGTAGTGTGAACACTTCAATAAGCATAAACTTAGCCGTGGGGTATGCTTGGTGTCTAGGTTCTGTGGCTTTTAATCCATAACTGTTATGGGATGGAATCACTAGCTTTTATGTATAAGTATGTGACTGAATGATAAATATTAGCTACCGTGTAAAAGTGGATGTTTACCAAACAATCTAATTCTACTTCTAAGTTGAAGCATAAGCACCCAAAACATATCCTTTATCTTGTTTAGTTTTTGACACAAGCTTGATATGATTTAGGTTGGGATCAATGTTCCTGTTCCTGTCCCATCACCTTTATCCTTGTAAGAAATACAATATAGGTCAGTTGTCACGCAGGAATGAGAATGTGGCTAAGATGCCGGGCAATTTGCTTCTAACTGGGCTTGATTCTCTGTCCTCTCTGAGATGCATGCTTCGAAAAACTTTTATTGTTGACTCTGGCATCAATATCTCTCAA